>CANTUR010001798.1:170000-171147 GCA_947683625.1 Mallotus nudiflorus | reverse complement strand
GCGCCGCAGGCTTCCACCCCACCGCTCAAGCACTACAACTTAATGATGTGCCCTCGCAATGCAGCATCCGCCATTGGCACGCCCAAGCACAATGCGAGCACCCCCCAGCCTCAACATAAGCATGCGCCGAAATGCGTCGCCCAACAATGCTCAGCCCCTTGCACCGGTTGTGCCGCGAGATCCTGCCCCCCCACTCGAGCACTCCAACTGAATGATGTGCCCTCGCAGCAAGACATCCACCCTTGGCACGCCCAGGCTCAAGGCTCGGCACGTTCGTTGCAAGGCCCTCGAGAGCATCACACCGAGCCCCGAGATGCCGCAAGCCCCCAACCATCCATGCCGGCACAGCACGAGGGTGCCATGCCCACACCTCAAGAAAGCGACCATTAGCACCTCAAAGCCACAGTAATCAACCCTCAAGAGCCCGCATCGCAAAGCACATCAACGGCTGTGCGCCTCCGATCAAGGGGACACCCCCCATGCATCCACATACAAAAGCTACCGTTCGGACCTGGACATCACACGAAGGTAGATTACTCAGCCTGGTGACATTCGCGCCCACCCCGAAACCGGCAGCCCCTGTGCACACTTCAGCACGAGGTTTGTCCCCAAAAACGTCAGCCACACATCCTTGGATGCTCACCGCCCTCGGAGGGGACGTTCCCCCGTCCATCGGCACGCATCGAGGCTGCCCACGCTTGGCGAAGAGCATTGAAAAAGCACAGCACGTGAATGCCGAGCTCAAGCCTTACCCAAGCAGCCCGTCAGCACGCTCCAGCACGGGGTTGGGCCCCAACGCCGTTGGATCACAACCATGAAATGCCTCGCTCCACCGATCCTCCACCCCGATCGTTAGAGTTGCCTCGGCTTCGACCGCGGTGAGCGGATGAGGCCCCTCAACATCCCCCAACAATCGGGGCAACATGCCACCACCTCAGGAAAAAATCCGCAGCGAGTGGGCCCGGGACATGGCGTGGTGGCCCGCCATGGCCCGGGTCCTTCCGACATCCGACCGGGGCACCGGAGGGGGTAGGGGGATGTTTTCCGCGCCACACCGAAGCCCACAAGTGCCTAGGCATGCCCCGTCGCCTAGGCGCCCCAGCCCCCCCAGGGGGGTCGAGGTATGCTGCACCCCCCTAAAGAGCAT
>CANTUR010001798.1:157500-160000 GCA_947683625.1 Mallotus nudiflorus | reverse complement strand
GCCATAGTTGCGCCGCAAGCTTCCACCCCACCGCTCAAGCACTTCAACTTAATGATGTGCCCTCGTAGTGAAGCATCCACCTTTGGCACGCCCGAGCACAGGGCAAGCCCCCAGCCTCAACACAAGCGTACGCCGTAATGCGTCCTCGGCAAGGTTCTTGCCCTTTGCCACAGTTGTGCCGCAAGATTCTGCCAAACCGCTCAAGCACTACAACTTTAATGATGTGCCCTCGCAATACAGCATGCACTCTTGACACGCCCAGGCGCATGGCAAGCCCCCAGCCTCAGCACAAGCGCACGTCGAAATGCATCGTCGACGGAGTTCAAGCCTCATGCCACAGTTGCGCCGCAGGCTTCCACCCCACCGCTCAAGCACTACAACTTAATGATGTGCCCTCGCAATGCAGCATCCGCCATTGGCACGCCCAAGCACAATGCGAGCACCCCCCAGCCTCAACATAAGCATGCGCCGAAATGCGTCGCCCAACAATGCTCAGCCCCTTGCACCGGTTGTGCCGCGAGATCCTGCCCCCCCACTCGAGCACTCCAACTGAATGATGTGCCCTCGCAGCAAGACATCCACCCTTGGCACGCCCAGGCTCAAGGCTCGGCACGTTCGTTGCAAGGCCCTCGAGAGCATCACACCGAGCCCCGAGATGCCGCAAGCCCCCAACCATCCATGCCGGCACAGCACGAGGGTGCCATGCCCACACCTCAAGAAAGCGACCATTAGCACCTCAAAGCCACAGTAATCAACCCTCAAGAGCCCGCATCGCAAAGCACATCAACGGCTGTGCGCCTCCGATCAAGGGGACACCCCCCATGCATCCACATACAAAAGCTACCGTTCGGACCTGGACATCACACGAAGGTAGATTACTCAGCCTGGTGACATTCGCGCCCACCCCGAAACCGGCAGCCCCTGTGCACACTTCAGCACGAGGTTTGTCCCCAAAAACGTCAGCCACACATCCTTGGATGCTCACCGCCCTCGGAGGGGACGTTCCCCCGTCCATCGGCACGCATCGAGGCTGCCCACGCTTGGCGAAGAGCATTGAAAAAGCACAGCACGTGAATGCCGAGCTCAAGCCTTACCCAAGCAGCCCGTCAGCACGCTCCAGCACGGGGTTGGGCCCCAACGCCGTTGGATCACAACCATGAAATGCCTCGCTCCACCGATCCTCCACCCCGATCGTTAGAGTTGCCTCGGCTTCGACCGCGGTGAGCGGATGAGGCCCCTCAACATCCCCCAACAATCGGGGCAACATGCCACCACCTCAGGAAAAAATCCGCAGCGAGTGGGCCCGGGACATGGCGTGGTGGCCCGCCATGGCCCGGGTCCTTCCGACATCCGACCGGGGCACCGGAGGGGGTAGGGGGATGTTTTCCGCGCCACACCGAAGCCCACAAGTGCCTAGGCATGCCCCGTCGCCTAGGCGCCCCAGCCCCCCCAGGGGGGTCGAGGTATGCTGCACCCCCCTAAAGAGCATAAGGAGCACAGTGGGCTGTGGTAGGAGGAGACATCAATATGTTCCACCCATCACACCCCCCCTAAAAAATTCAATTTAAGGAATTTTGAAATGATTTTTTGCAGATATGTTAAGAATAATACAATATACTCTAGCAAAAAATTTCAGAATTTTTTGAGCACGTTAAATATTTTTTTTTATTTTTTTAATGCGGAAAATAGAGAAATTCATAAAAAATAGAGGAGACCTCAAAAAATCACCATTTTTTGTGGAGAGCCCCAAAAAAATATGGTAAATTTAATGGTGTGACCAGATTTTAATTCTCATGATGTTTTCTTGATGATTGTGCTACATGCTAAATCTTCCCGAAAAATCGGCCAAAATGCCAATGTGGCAAAAATATGAAGTCCCACCATAACAAAGATCTCCTGAAGATATGTTAAGAATAATCAAATATGCTGTAGGAAAAAATTTCAGAATTTTTTGAGCACGATAACTATTTTTTTTTATTTTTTTAATGCGGAAAATAGATAAATTCATTAAAAATAGTGCACACCTCAAAAAATCACCGTTTCTTGTGGATAGCCATAAAAAAATATGATAAATTTAATGGTGTGACCATATTTTAATTTTCACGATGTTTGCTTGATGATTGGGCTATATGCTCAATCTTCCCGAAAAATCGGCCAAAATGGCTATGTGGCAAAAGCATGCAGTCCCACCGGAATAAAGGCATCTTGCCCATGAAACTTTAGAAGTACCATTTTCAAATAAATAGTGAATGGTTTCACCATACGCGAGGAAGGGTCACAACATATATGATATAATGATGCCCGATATACTTGTCGGGGTTGTGGCACCGAGGATGATCAACCCCATCCAACTTACCGCAACAAAAATCAAGCCCGAACCATATTCAACGCTCTAAAAGCACGTAATGTCTCGTGCCAAAAGCATGTGCCCCTTGACCGTGCCGCATAGGCATCTATGCGCCCGGGGAGCATGCCATTAACCTCCAAAAGCCATGCCATT
>CANTUR010001798.1:127500-137500 GCA_947683625.1 Mallotus nudiflorus | reverse complement strand
CCGCAAGCTTCCACCCCACCACTCAAGCACTACAACTTAATGATGTGCCCTCGCAATGAAGCATCAGCCCTTGGAACGCCAAAAGCCCGAGGCAAGCCCCCAGCCTCAGCATGTGCGCAGCCAGAATGCATCGTCGGCAAGGTTCAAGCCCTGTGCCACAGTTGCACCGCAAGCTTCCACCCCACAGCTCGAGCGCTTCAACTTAATGATGCGCCCTCGTAGTGAAGCATCCACCTTTGGCACGCCCGAGCACAGGGCAAGCCCCCAGCCTCAACATAAGCATACGCCACAATGCGTCGTCGGCAAGGTTCTTGCCCTTTGCCACAGTTGTGCCGCAAGATTCTGCCAAACCGCTCGAGCACTACAAACTTAATGATGTGCCCTCGCAATACAGCACGCACTCTTGACACGCCCAGGCGCATGGCAAGCCCCCAGCCTCAGCATAAGCGCACGCCCAAATGCATCGTCGACAGAGATCAAGCCTCATGCCATAGTTGCGCCGCAAGCTTCCACCCCACCGCTCAAGCACTTCAACTTAATGATGTGCCCTCGTAGTGAAGCATCCACCTTTGGCACGCCCGAGCACAGGGCAAGCCCCCAGCCTCAACACAAGCGTACGCCGTAATGCGTCCTCGGCAAGGTTCTTGCCCTTTGCCACAGTTGTGCCGCAGGATTCTGCCAAACCGCTCAAGCACTACAACTTTAATGATGTGCCCTCGCAATACAGCATGCACTCTTGACACGCCCAGGCGCATGGCAAGCCCCCAGCCTCAGCACAAGCGCACGTCGAAATGCATCGTCGACGGAGTTCAAGCCTCATGCCACAGTTGCGCCGCAGGCTTCCACCCCACCGCTCAAGCACTACAACTTAATGATGTGCCCTCGCAATGCAGCATCCGCCATTGGCACGCCCAAGCACAATGCGAGCACCCCCCAGCCTCAACATAAGCATGCGCCGAAATGCGTCGCCCAACAATGCTCAGCCCCTTGCACCGGTTGTGCCGCGAGATCCTGCCCCCCCACTCGAGCACTCCAACTGAATGATGTGCCCTCGCAGCAAGACATCCACCCTTGGCACGCCCAGGCTCAAGGCTCGGCACGTTCGTTGCAAGGCCCTCGAGAGCATCACACCGAGCCCCGAGATGCCGCAAGCCCCCAACCATCCATGCCGGCACAGCACGAGGGTGCCATGCCCACACCTCAAGAAAGCGACCATTAGCACCTCAAAGCCACAGTAATCAACCCTCAAGAGCCCGCATCGCAAAGCACATCAACGGCTGTGCGCCTCCGATCAAGGGGACACCCCCCATGCATCCACATACAAAAGCTACCGTTCGGACCTGGACATCACACGAAGGTAGATTACTCAGCCTGGTGACATTCGCGCCCACCCCGAAACCGGCAGCCCCTGTGCACACTTCAGCACGAGGTTTGTCCCCAAAAACGTCAGCCACACATCCTTGGATGCTCACCGCCCTCGGAGGGGACGTTCCCCCGTCCATCGGCACGCATCGAGGCTGCCCACGCTTGGCGAAGAGCATTGAAAAAGCACAGCACGTGAATGCCGAGCTCAAGCCTTACCCAAGCAGCCCATCAGCACGCTCCAGCACGGGGTTGGGCCCCAACGCCGTTGGATCACAACCATGAAATGCCTCGCTCCACCGATCCTCCACCCCGATCGTTAGAGTTGCCTCGGCTTCGACCGCGGTGAGCGGATGAGGCCCCTCAACATCCCCCAACAATCGGGGCAACATGCCACCACCTCAGGAAAAAATCCGCAGCGAGTGGGCCCGGGACATGGCGTGGTGGCCCGCCATGGCCCGGGTCCTTCCGACATCCGACCGGGGCACCGGAGGGGGTAGGGGGATGTTTTCCGCGCCACACCGAAGCCCACAAGTGCCTAGGCATGCCCCGTCGCCTAGGCGCCCCAGCCCCCCCAGGGGGGTCGAGGTATGCTGCACCCCCCTAAAGAGCATAAGGAGCACAGTGGGCTGTGGTAGGAGGAGACATCAATATGTTCCACCCATCACACCCCCCCTAAAAAATTCAATTTAAGGAATTTTGAAATGATTTTTTGCAGATATGTTAAGAATAATACAATATACTCTAGCAAAAGATTTCAGAATTTTTTGAGCACGTTAAATATTTTTTTTTATTTTTTTAATGCGGAAAATAGAGAAATTCATAAAAAATAGAGGAGACCTCAAAAAATCACCATTTTTTGTGGAGAGCCCCAAAAAAATATGGTAAATTTAATGGTGTGACCAGATTTTAATTCTCATGATGTTTTCTTGATGATTGTGCTACATGCTAAATCTTCCCGAAAAATCGGCCAAAATGCCAATGTGGCAAAAATATGAAGTCCCACCATAACAAAGATCTCCTGAAGATATGTTAAGAATAATCAAATATGCTGTAGGAAAAAATTTCAGAATTTTTTGAGCACGATAACTATTTTTTTTTATTTTTTTAATGCGGAAAATAGATAAATTCATTAAAAATAGTGCACACCTCAAAAAATCACCGTTTCTTGTGGATAGCCATAAAAAAATATGATAAATTTAATGGTGTGACCATATTTTAATTTTCACGATGTTTGCTTGATGATTGGGCTATATGCTCAATCTTCCCGAAAAATCGGCCAAAATGGCTATGTGGCAAAAGCATGCAGTCCCACCGGAATAAAGGCATCTTGCCCATGAAACTTTAGAAGTACCATTTTCAAATAAATAGTGAATGGTTTCACCATACGCGAGGAAGGGTCACAACATATATGATATAATGATGCCCGATATACTTGTCGGGGTTGTGGCACCGAGGATGATCAACCCCATCCAACTTACCGCAACAAAAATCAAGCCCGAACCATATTCAACGCTCTAAAAGCACGTAATGTCTCGTGCCAAAAGCATGTGCCCCTTGACCGTGCCGCATAGGCATCTATGCGCCCGGGGAGCATGCCATTAACCTCCAACGATACTCGGCCATGGGCGAGCCGAGGCGTCCCAGCCTCGGCCGAGGGCGTGCCGAGGCCTCGGCCATGCACGCCGAGGCATGCCAGGACTCTCGGCCGAGGGCGTGCCGAGGCTCGGCCATGCGCGCCGAGGCATGCCAGGACTCTCGGCCGAGGGCCTGCCGAGGCTCGGCCATGCGCGCCGAGGCATGCCAGGAATCTCGTCCGAGGGCCTGCGGAGGCTCGGCCATGAGCGCCGAGGCATGCGAGGACTCTCGGCCGAGAGGGGGCCGAGGCCTCGGCCATGCGCTCCGAGGCATGCCAGCACTCTTGGCCGAGAGGGTGCCGAGGCCTCGGCCATGCGCGCCGAGGCATGCGCGGGACTCTCGGCCGAGGGCGTGCCGAGGCTCGGCCATGCGCGCCGAGGCATGCCTGGACTCTCGGCCGAGGGCCGGCCATGCGCGCCGAGGCATGCCAGGAATCTCGGCCGAGGGCCTGCGAAGCCTCGGCCATGCGCGCCGAGGCATGCCAGGAATCTCGTCCGAGGGCCTGCCGAGGCTCGGCCATGAGCGCCGAGGCATGCGAGGACTCTCGGCCGAGAGGGGGCCGAGGCCTCGGCCATGCGCTCCGAGGCATGCCAGCACTCTTGGCCGAGAGGGTGCCGAGGCCTCGGCCATGCGGGCCGAGGCATGCCCGGACTCTCGGCCGAGGGCGTGCCGAGGCTCGGCCATGCGCGCCGAGGCATGCCAGGACTCTCGGCCGAGGGCCTGCCGAGGCTCGGCCATGCGCGCCGAGGCATGCCAGGAATCTCGGCCGAGGGCCTGCGAAGCCTCGGCCATGCGCGCCGAGGCATGCCAGGAATCTCGGCCGAGGGCCTGCCGAGGCTCGGCCATGCGCGCCGAGGCATGCCAGGACTGTCGGCCGAGGGCCTGCCGAGGCTCGGCCATGAGCGCCGAGGCATGCCAGGAATCTCGGCCGAGGGCCTGCCGAGGCTCGGCCATGAGCGCCGAGGCATGCCAGGAATCTCGGCCGAGGGCCTGCCGAGCCTCGGCCATGCGCTCCGAGGCATGCCAGGAATCTCGGCCGAGGGCCTGCCGAGGCTCGGCCATGCGCGCCGAGGCATGCCAGGACTCTCGGCCGAGAGGGTGCCGACGCCTCGCCCATGCGCTCCGAGGCATGCCAGGACTCTTGGCCGAGAGGGTGCCGAGGCCTCGGCCATGCGCGCCGAGGCATGCCAGGACTCTCGGCCGAGGGCCCGCCAAGCCTCGGCCATGCCAGGACTCTCGGCCGAGAGCCTGCGAAGCCTCGGCCATGCGAGCCGAGGCGTGCCAGGAATCTCGGCCGTGTGTCACGGGGTCAGAGTTTAGCGCAGGGACATTCCCCCGTGCGGCACCCCAGGCCTCCCGCAAACCCGAGGTTAAGCCTTTTCCATCTCCGATGCTCACTGGTTTCGCCCTCCCATGGGCTCATCAGGGGAGCGGGGACAGCTCCCGACCAGTGTGGTGCCTAATCAGCACGCCCATCCAAGGAAGGGACGACCGCTCGGCACGTACTCACACCCTTTTCGCTATCCCGCATCCCACATTAAGCACAACCAGCAAGCATCTCGCGCAGTCCTGCGTGTCACGACAAACAGCACGTGACATTCTCCCCCACTTGATTTCGCAACGTCCTCGTTGCGTGAGGAAGACTCCTGCCCCTTTCCTTTTAATTGCCCCGGATTTGTGTGCAATTCCCTGCCTGCTCGCCCTCTTCTTCACTGAGGCAGCGATCCACTTGCAACTACCCTCCGCTGCTCAGGGTGTGCCAGCGCAGATACGAGTGCTTGGCGAACTTTCACTGCGGCTTCCTGCCTACTCGTCCTCATCTCAATCTCTTTATAGAGGACCCACTTGCGAACACCCCTTTCCTATCGGGTGCGAGCATCCTCGCTCGTCACATCGACTCGCCAGCGTGGTAAAGAGCGCTTGGCAAACTCACAGCTAGCACACAACCGGCTCTGATACCATTTGTCACGTGAGTTTTGTTAACCCCCAACACTCGCCCACGTGCGGCCTAGCAATACCTCGTCCAACCCACGCAAGTATGCTAGTAAGCCTCCTTACCCACACTTTTAGGATCGTGCCTTGGCTTTGGAAAGCTAGCACACCCACTAGCAAAATGTATGCTTAAGAAGAGAAAGGGTAGCACAAGTGTTATATGTAAAGAAACCTTGCTTTACACTATATAAATAAACAAGAATGGCTTACAAGAAAGTATGCTTCCTATGGCTTTACAAGGCTTAGCTCTCTCTTGGCTAGATGGCTCCTAACACTCTTCTATCTTCTCTCCATTTACAAATGAGGGTGGAGGTATTTATAGATGAGGATGGGTTACTATTCCCACCTCCTTACTATTCCACCTCCTCATGGGAATATTCTAGAACCTTCCCATGTCACACTTATGGAAGCTTCCCTTCCTCTCCTCCCATGGAGAGTTCTAGACACCCCAAGTCTAGATACTTCCATAACCTTCCCATGCAACCCTCATGGACTCTCTACACTCTTCCATAACATGCTAGAGTACTCCACACAACTCTAGCTTATTCTAGCCTATTCTAGAATATTCTATAGTATACCTATATACTATAGTTAAGCTTGGGAGAATGCATGCCTTCCAAACCACCCACCTCGGTGTCAAAACTCCTTAGGCATATTTCCCGTGACATTCTCCCCCACCAAACCTAGCGACGCCCTCGTCGCTCATGAGGTTTTGGCGATTCCAAGAGCTTCACAAGCTTCTTCAACCCTCGAAGCAGCTCCTTTGTCGCCTCCATGTCAAGACCCTCGCGCTTGACTCGCGTTGCTTGAGTAGTCGACTTGCGCCTCCCATGATTCTCCAAGACTCCCTTGTCTTGGTCACGACCCTTTCGTGCTCTCATGGTTGCCCCATTCGATCCTCCCCTTGGATCGTGCTTGTCGACGCACTCCTTCATCCTTTGGGAAGTCCTTCGCGTACCCTTGCGAACATCTTCCTTCCTTGGCGCACCCCTTGACGCCTTTGTGCCACCCATTTCACCCTTATGGATGGTCTTGGACTTGTCATCCACCTTACCCTTTGGTGGTGAAGTAGGCTTCCTTTGCCTACCTTTGTACTTATTCCCTCGATGTGTAGGCCTCTTTGCACCCTTCTCACCTTGCCCCTCTCGAGATTCACCCTTGGAGATTTGTATGTCGAAGATCCCCTTGTCTTGACACTTCTCCCTCTCGATGGGTATGGGTAGCATTTGGCCATCCTCCATAAAGTACATGGTGTTAGCATAGGGAACCAAGATAGCTTTCACCATGTTTAGGAAGTCCATCCCCAAGTAGAACTTCCTTCCTCCAAGTGGAGCTACTAAAATGTCAAGTTTGCCATGCCACGGACCAATCTCGACGTCCACTCCGCGAGCCTTCCCCTCGATTTTGAACATCTTGTCGTCCACCCCTTTGGCAAAGCCACTTGACTTTCTATATGGCATGCCTATCTCGTCGGCAAGTTCCTTCGCCATATAGATCGCATCGGCACCGGAGTCGATCATGGCTTCTAAGGTTTGTCCCCGTACCTTAGTCTTGATCAACATTCGGCCACGATGTTGCTCTCCACTCTTGGGTTGGATGGAAGGAAGGAGATTGATGCTAGCAAGATCCCCCTCGCGTTGCTTCTCCCCCTCCTCCATTCTTACCAAAGCCGCAAGCTTCCCTCGCTTGGGGCACTCATATGCTCGATGTGGCCCATTGCAAATGAAACAAGCAAGTTTAGGCTTAGAAGACTCACCCTTGTCCTCCTTGCGCCATGGTTTGGATGACCCCTCTTTGTCATCCCTCCTCCACTTGCTTCGTCCCTTATACCTTGGGCGGGAGCGCTCTTCGTCATTGTCGGAAGACTCCCCATTGTCTCCCCCACCATTGCTATCGTACTCGACCTTTTTGCCTTTGTCTTTTGGGTCCCTTTTCTTGAACTCTATTAAGCTCTCGGCAATGGCCATCGCGGTAGCAAGGTCTTTGACATCTCGTCGCTCCAACTCTTGCTTGGCCCAATGGGACAATCCATCGAGGAAGTTGAATAATGACTCCTTCTCTCCCAAATCAGGTATCTCCAACATCAACTCAGAGAACTCCTTGACATACTCTCGTATGTACCCCTCCTTATGTTGAAGACGACGAAGCTTGGCCCTCGCTTCATTCTCCGCATCCTTGGGGTAGAATTGGGCCTTTAACTCCCTCTTGAAGTCTTCCCATGTAGTGATGGTGCACGTCCCCCTTTTGACGTCCTCGCACCTCCTTCTCCACCACACGGTAGCCACATCATTTAAATAGAGAGATACAGACCTCACCTTGGCATTCTCGTCCATGATGCCTACGGCCTCAAAGTACCTCTCCAAGCTCCATAGGAAGTTATCTATCTCCCTCGCATTCCTCGCCCCACCAAAGGCTTTTGGCTTGGGAGCATCCACTTTATGAGTGGTCGTAGCTTGGACTCCCCCACCGCTCGCCAACGCGGCCTTTACCAAGCTAAGCTCCATCTCGAGCTTCTCGACCTTCTCCTTGTAAGCTTGCAACATTGCCTTAAGGGTTTTGTCTTCCCTTGACAACTTGTCCACGACCTCATTCAAGGCACCTTGCATCTCCCCTCGAAGCTCCTCCTCGTCACCCCCCTTGGACTCGAGCTCCACGATGCGTTGGTCCATGTCTTCGAGCTTGTCCCTCCACTCGGACATGGTGGTCTCTACCTTGACCAACCTTTCCTCCATGGCCGTTAACAAGTCACGAGATTTCTCTCGTCCACCCTTCTTCGCACCACCTTGTGCTTGGCTTGTTGCTTGCTCACCTAAACCCGCCATTCTCTTGTGCTAACACTCTAACACACACTCCAAAGAAGGCAACCCAAATCCTCGAACTCAACCAAGAGCTCTGATACCAACTTGTCACGGGGTCAGAGTTTAGCGCAGGGACATTCCCCCGTGCGGCACCCCAGGCCTCCCGCAAACCCGAGGTTAAGCCTTTTCCATCTCCGATGCTCACTGGTTTCGCCCTCCCATGGGCTCATCAGGGGAGCGGGGACAGCTCCCGACCAGTGTGGTGCCTAATCAGCACGCCCATCCAAGGAAGGGACGACCGCTCGGCACGTACTCACACCCTTTTCGCTATCCCGCATCCCACATTAAGCACAACCAGCAAGCATCTCGCGCAGTCCTGCGTGTCACGACAAACAGCACGTGACACACGGCCGAGATTCCTGGCACGCCTCGGCTCGCATGGCCGAGGCTTCGCAGGCTCTCGGCCGAGAGTCCTGGCATGGCCGAGGCTTGGCGGGCCCTCGGCCGAGAGTCCTGGCATGCCTCGGCGCGCATGGCCGAGGCCTCGGCACCCTCTCGGCCAAGAGTCCTGGCATGCCTCGGAGCGCATGGGCGAGGCGTCGGCACCCTCTCGGCCGAGAGTCCTGGCATGCCTCGGCGCGCATGGCCGAGCCTCGGCAGGCCCTCGGCCGAGATTCCTGGCATGCCTCGGAGCGCATGGCCGAGGCTCGGCAGGCCCTCGGCCGAGATTCCTGGCATGCCTCGGCGCTCATGGCCGAGCCTCGGCAGGCCCTCGGCCGACAGTCCTGGCATGCCTCGGCGCGCATGGCCGAGCCTCGGCAGGCCCTCGGCCGAGATTCCTGGCATGCCTCGGCGCGCATGGCCGAGGCTTCGCAGGCCCTCGGCCGAGATTCCTGGCATGCCTCGGCGCGCATGGCCGAGCCTCGGCAGGCCCTCGGCCGAGAGTCCTGGCATGCCTCGGCGCGCATGGCCGAGCCTCGGCACGCCCTCGGCCGAGAGTCCGGGCATGCCTCGGCCCGCATGGCCGAGGCCTCGGCACCCTCTCGGCCAAGAGTGCTGGCATGCCTCGGAGCGCATGGCCGAGGCCTCGGCCCCCTCTTGGCCGAGAGTCCTCGCATGCCTCGGCGCTCATGGCCGAGCCTCGGCAGGCCCTCGGACGAGATTCCTGGCATGCCTCGGCGCGCATGGCCGAGGCTTCGCAGGCCCTCGGCCGAGATTCCTGGCATGCCTCGGCGCGCATGGCCGGCCCTCGGCCGAGAGTCCAGGCATGCCTCGGCGCGCATGGCCGAGCCTCGGCACGCCCTCGGCCGAGAGTCCCGCGCATGCCTCGGCGCGCATGGCCGAGGCCTCGGCACCCTCTCGGCCAAGAGTGCTGGCATGCCTCGGAGCGCATGGCCGAGGCCTCGGCCCCCTCTCGGCCGAGAGTCCTCGCATGCCTCGGCGCTCATGGCCGAGCCTCCGCAGGCCCTCGGACGAGATTCCTGGCATGCCTCGGCGCGCATGGCCGAGCCTTTAGACTCGGCCAGCATGGCGCGCATGGCCGAGCCAATGTGGCCGATTCCTGGCATGCCTCGGCGCACATTACGTGCTTTTAGAGCGTTGAATATGGTTCGGGCTTGATTTTTGTTGCGGTAAGTTGGATGGGGTTGATCATCCTCGGTGCCACAACCCCGACAAGTATATCGGGCATCATTATATCATATATGTTGTGACCCTTCCTCGCGTATGGTGAAACCATTCACTATTTATTTGAAAATGGTACTTCTAAAGTTTCATGGGCAAGATGCCTTTATTCCGGTGGGACTGCATGCTTTTGCCACATAGCCATTTTGGCCGATTTTTCGGGAAGATTGAGCATATAGCCCAATCATCAAGCAAACATCGTGAAAATTAAAATATGGTCACACCATTAAATTTATCATATTTTTTTATGGCTATCCACAAGAAACGGTGATTTTTTGAGGTGTGCACTATTTTTAATGAATTTATCTATTTTCCGCATTAAAAAAATAAAAAAAAATAGTTATCGTGCTCAAAAAATTCTGAAATTTTTTCCTACAGCATATTTGATTATTCTTAACATATCTTCAGGAGATCTTTGTTATGGTGGGACTTCATATTTTTGCCACATTGGCATTTTGGCCGATTTTTCGGGAAGATTTAGCATGTAGCACAATCATCAAGAAAACATCATGAGAATTAAAATCTGG
>CANTUR010001798.1:95000-97500 GCA_947683625.1 Mallotus nudiflorus | reverse complement strand
CCTCAACATAAGCATGCGCCGAAATGCGTCGCCCAACAATGCTCAGCCCCTTGCACCGGTTGTGCCGCGAGATCCTGCCCCCCCACTCGAGCACTCCAACTGAATGATGTGCCCTCGCAGCAAGACATCCACCCTTGGCACGCCCAGGCTCAAGGCTCGGCACGTTCGTTGCAAGGCCCTCGAGAGCATCACACCGAGCCCCGAGATGCCGCAAGCCCCCAACCATCCATGCCGGCACAGCACGAGGGTGCCATGCCCACACCTCAAGAAAGCGACCATTAGCACCTCAAAGCCACAGTAATCAACCCTCAAGAGCCCGCATCGCAAAGCACATCAACGGCTGTGCGCCTCCGATCAAGGGGACACCCCCCATGCATCCACATACAAAAGCTACCGTTCGGACCTGGACATCACACGAAGGTAGATTACTCAGCCTGGTGACATTCGCGCCCACCCCGAAACCGGCAGCCCCTGTGCACACTTCAGCACGAGGTTTGTCCCCAAAAACGTCAGCCACACATCCTTGGATGCTCACCGCCCTCGGAGGGGACGTTCCCCCGTCCATCGGCACGCATCGAGGCTGCCCACGCTTGGCGAAGAGCATTGAAAAAGCACAGCACGTGAATGCCGAGCTCAAGCCTTACCCAAGCAGCCCGTCAGCACGCTCCAGCACGGGGTTGGGCCCCAACGCCGTTGGATCACAACCATGAAATGCCTCGCTCCACCGATCCTCCACCCCGATCGTTAGAGTTGCCTCGGCTTCGACCGCGGTGAGCGGATGAGGCCCCTCAACATCCCCCAACAATCGGGGCAACATGCCACCACCTCAGGAAAAAATCCGCAGCGAGTGGGCCCGGGACATGGCGTGGTGGCCCGCCATGGCCCGGGTCCTTCCGACATCCGACCGGGGCACCGGAGGGGGTAGGGGGATGTTTTCCGCGCCACACCGAAGCCCACAAGTGCCTAGGCATGCCCCGTCGCCTAGGCGCCCCAGCCCCCCCAGGGGGGTCGAGGTATGCTGCACCCCCCTAAAGAGCATAAGGAGCACAGTGGGCTGTGGTAGGAGGAGACATCAATATGTTCCACCCATCACACCCCCCCTAAAAAATTCAATTTAAGGAATTTTGAAATGATTTTTTTCAGATATGTTAAGAATAATACAATATACTCTAGCAAAAAATTTCAGAATTTTTTGAGCACGTTAAATATTTTTTTTTATTTTTTTAATGCGGAAAATAGAGAAATTCATAAAAAATAGAGGAGACCTCAAAAAATCACCATTTTTTGTGGAGAGCCCCAAAAAAATATGGTAAATTTAATGGTGTGACCAGATTTTAATTCTCATGATGTTTTCTTGATGATTGTGCTACATGCTAAATCTTCCCGAAAAATCGGCCAAAATGCCAATGTGGCAAAAATATGAAGTCCCACCATAACAAAGATCTCCTGAAGATATGTTAAGAATAATCAAATATGCTGTAGGAAAAAATTTCAGAATTTTTTGAGCACGATAACTATTTTTTTTTATTTTTTTAATGCGGAAAATAGATAAATTCATTAAAAATAGTGGACACCTCAAAAAATCACCGTTTCTTGTGGATAGCCATAAAAAAATATGATAAATTTAATGGTGTGACCATATTTTAATTTTCACGATGTTTGCTTGATGATTGGGCTATATGCTCAATCTTCCCGAAAAATCGGCCAAAATGGCTATGTGGCAAAAGCATGCAGTCCCACCGGAATAAAGGCATCTTGCCCATGAAACTTTAGAAGTACCATTTTCAAATAAATAGTGAATGGTTTCACCATACGCGAGGAAGGGTCACAACATATATGATATAATGATGCCCGATATACTTGTCGGGGTTGTGGCACCGAGGATGATCAACCCCATCCAACTTACCGCAACAAAAATCAAGCCCGAACCATATTCAACGCTCTAAAAGCACGTAATGTCTCGTGCCAAAAGCATGTGCCCCTTGACCGTGCCGCATAGGCATCTATGCGCCCGGGGAGCATGCCATTAACCTCCAAAAGCCATGCCATTAACCTCCAACGATACTCGGCCATGGGCGAGCCGAGGCGTCCCAGCCTCGGCCGAGGGCGTGCCGAGGCCTCGGCCATGCACGCCGAGGCATGCCAGGACTCTCGGCCGAGGGCGTGCCGAGGCTCGGCCATGCGCGCCGAGGCATGCCAGGACTCTCGGCCGAGGGGCCTGCCGAGGCTCGGCCATGCGCGCCGAGGCATGCCAGGAATCTCGTCCGAGGGCCTGCCGAGGCTCGGCCATGAGCGCCGAGGCATGCGAGGACTCTCGGCCGAGAGGGGGCCGAGGCCTCGGCCATGCGCTCCGAGGCATGCCAGCACTCTTGGCCGAGAGGGTGCCGAGGCCTCGGCCATGCGCGCCGAGGCATGCGCGGGACTCTCGGCCGAGGGCGTGCCGAGGCTCGGCCATGCGCGCCGAGGCATGCCTGGACTCTCGGCCGAGGGCCGGCCATGC
>CANTUR010001798.1:72500-75000 GCA_947683625.1 Mallotus nudiflorus | reverse complement strand
ATGCATCGTCGACAGAGATCAAGCCTCATGCCATAGTTGCGCCGCAAGCTTCCACCCCACCGCTCAAGCACTTCAACTTAATGATGTGCCCTCGTAGTGAAGCATCCACCTTTGGCACGCCCGAGCACAGGGCAAGCCCCCAGCCTCAACACAAGCGTACGCCGTAATGCGTCCTCGGCAAGGTTCTTGCCCTTTGCCACAGTTGTGCCGCAAGATTCTGCCAAACCGCTCAAGCACTACAACTTTAATGATGTGCCCTCGCAATACAGCATGCACTCTTGACACGCCCAGGCGCATGGCAAGCCCCCAGCCTCAGCACAAGCGCACGTCGAAATGCATCCTCGACGGAGTTCAAGCCTCATGCCACAGTTGCGCCGCAGGCTTCCACCCCACCGCTCAAGCACTACAACTTAATGATGTGCCCTCGCAATGCAGCATCCGCCATTGGCACGCCCAAGCACAATGCGAGCACCCCCCAGCCTCAACATAAGCATGCGCCGAAATGCGTCGCCCAACAATGCTCAGCCCCTTGCACCGGTTGTGCCGCGAGATCCTGCCCCCCCACTCGAGCACTCCAACTGAATGATGTGCCCTCGCAGCAAGACATCCACCCTTGGCACGCCCAGGCTCAAGGCTCGGCACGTTCGTTGCAAGGCCCTCGAGAGCATCACACCGAGCCCCGAGATGCCGCAAGCCCCCAACCATCCATGCCGGCACAGCACGAGGGTGCCATGCCCACACCTCAAGAAAGCGACCATTAGCACCTCAAAGCCACAGTAATCAACCCTCAAGAGCCCGCATCGCAAAGCACATCAACGGCTGTGCGCCTCCGATCAAGGGGACACCCCCCATGCATCCACATACAAAAGCTACCGTTCGGACCTGGACATCACACGAAGGTAGATTACTCAGCCTGGTGACATTCGTGCCCACCCCAAAACCGGCAGCCCCTGTGCACACTTCAGCACGAGGTTTGTCCCCAAAAACGTCAGCCACACATCCTTGGATGCTCACCGCCCTCGGAGGGGACGTTCCCCCGTCCATCGGCACGCATCGAGGCTGCCCACGCTTGGCGAAGAGCATTGAAAAAGCACAGCACGTGAATGCCGAGCTCAAGCCTTACCCAAGCAGCCCGTCAGCATGCTCCAGCACGGGGTTGGGCCCCAACGCCGTTGGATCACAACCATGAAATGCCTCGCTCCACCGATCCTCCACCCCGATCGTTAGAGTTGCCTCGGCTTCGACCGCGGTGAGCGGATGAGGCCCCTCAACATCCCCCAACAATCGGGGCAACATGCCACCACCTCAGGAAAAAATCCGTAGCGAGTGGGCCCGGGACATGGCGTGGTGGCCCGCCATGGCCCGGGTCCTTCCGACATCCGACCGGGGCACCGGAGGGGGTAGGGGGATGTTTTCCGCGCCACACCGAAGCCCACAAGTGCCTAGGCATGCCCCGTCGCCTAGGCGCCCCAGCCCCCCCAGGGGGGTCGAGGTATGCTGCACCCCCCTAAAGAGCATAAGGAGCACAGTGGGCTGTGGTAGGAGGAGACATCAATATGTTCCACCCATCACACCCCCCCTAAAAAATTCAATTTAAGGAATTTTGAAATGATTTTTTGCAGATATGTTAAGAGTAATACAATATACTCTAGCAAAAAATTTCAGAATTTTTTGAGCACGTTAAATATTTTTTTTATTTTTTTAATGCGGAAAATAGAGAAATTCATAAAAAATAGAGGAGACCTCAAAAAATCACCATTTTTTGTGGAGAGCCCCAAAAAAATATGGTAAATTTAATGGTGTGACCAGATTTTAATTCTCATGATGTTTTCTTGATGATTGTGCTACATGCTAAATCTTCCCGAAAAATCGGCCAAAATGCCAATGTGGCAAAAATATGAAGTCCCACCATAACAAAGATCTCCTGAAGATATGTTAAGAATAATCAAATATGCTGTAGGAAAAAATTTCAGAATTTTTTGAGCACGATAACTATTTTTTTTTATTTTTTTAATGCGGAAAATAGATAAATTCATTAAAAATAGTGGACACCTCAAAAAATCACCGTTTCTTGTGGATAGCCATAAAAAAATATGATAAATTTAATGGTGTGACCATATTTTAATTTTCACGATGTTTGCTTGATGATTGGGCTATATGCTCAATCTTCCCGAAAAATCGGCCAAAATGGCTATGTGGCAAAAGCATGCAGTCCCACCGGAATAAAGGCATCTTGCCCATGAAACTTTAGAAGTACCATTTTCAAATAAATAGTGAATGGTTTCATCATACGCGAGGAAGGGTCACAACATATATGATATAATGATGCCCGATATACTTGTCGGGGTTGTGGCACCGAGGATGATCAACCCCATCCAACTTACCGCAACAAAAATCAAGCCCGAACCATATTCAACGCTCTAAAAGCACGTAATGTCTCGTGCCAAAAGCATGTGCCCCTTGACCGTGCCGCATAGGCATCTATGCGCCCGGGGAGCAT
>CANTUR010001798.1:52500-62500 GCA_947683625.1 Mallotus nudiflorus | reverse complement strand
ATGTTTTCAGCGCCACAAGTGCCTAGGCATGCCCCGTCGCCTAGGCGCCCCAGCCCCCCTAGGGGGGTCGAGGTATGCTGCACCCCCCTAAAGAGCATAAGGAGCACAGTGGGCTGTGGTAGGAGGAGACATCAATATGTTCCACCCATCACACCCCCCCTAAAAAATTCAATTTAAGGAATTTTGAAATGATTTTTTGCAGATATGTTAAGAATAATACAATATACTCTAGCAAAAAATTTCAGAATTTTTTGAGCACGTTAAATATTTTTTTTTATTTTTTTAATGCGGAAAATAGAGAAATTCATAAAAAATAGAGGAGACCTCAAAAAATCACCATTTTTTGTGGAGAGCCCCAAAAAAATATGGTAAATTTAATGGTGTGACCAGATTTTAATTCTCATGATGTTTTCTTGATGATTGTGCTACATGCTAAATCTTCCCGAAAAATCGGCCAAAATGCCAATGTGGCAAAAATATGAAGTCCCACCATAACAAAGATCTCCTGAAGATATGTTAAGAATAATCAAATATGCTGTAGGAAAAAATTTCAGAATTTTTTGAGCACGATAACTATTTTTTTTTATTTTTTTAATGCGGAAAATAGATAAATTCATTAAAAATAGTGGACACCTCAAAAAATCACCGTTTCTTGTGGATAGCCATAAAAAAATATGATAAATTTAATGGTGTGACCATATTTTAATTTTCACGATGTTTGCTTGATGATTGGGCTATATGCTCAATCTTCCCGAAAAATCGGCCAAAATGGCTATGTGGCAAAAGCATGCAGTCCCACCGGAATAAAGGCATCTTGCCCATGAAACTTTAGAAGTACCATTTTCAAATAAATAGTGAATGGTTTCATCATACGCGAGGAAGGGTCACAACATATATGATATAATGATGCCCGATATACTTGTCGGGGTTGTGGCACCGAGGATGATCAACCCCATCCAACTTACCGCAACAAAAATCAAGCCCGAACCATATTCAACGCTCTAAAAGCACGTAATGTCTCGTGCCAAAAGCATGTGCCCCTTGACCGTGCCGCATAGGCATCTATGCGCCCGGGGAGCATGCCATTAACCTCCAAAAGCCATGCCATTAACCTCCAACGATACTCGGCCATGGGCGAGCCGAGGCGTCCCAGCCTCGGACGAGGGCGTGCCGAGGCCTCGGCCATGCACGCCGAGGCATGCCAGGACTCTCGGCCGAGGGCGTGCCGAGGCTCGGCCATGCGCGCCGAGGCATGCCAGGACTCTCGGCCGAGGGCCTGCCGAGCCTCGGCCATGCGCGCCGAGGCATGCCAGGAATCTCGTCCGAGGGCCTGCCGAGGCTCGGCCATGAGCGCCGAGGCATGCGAGGACTCTCGGCCGAGAGGGGGCCGAGGCCTCGGCCATGCGCTCCGAGGCATGCCAGCACTCTTGGCCGAGAGGGTGCCGAGGCCTCGGCCATGCGCGCCGAGGCATGCGCGGGACTCTCGGCCGAGGGCGTGCCGAGGCTCGGCCATGCGCGCCGAGGCATGCCTGGACTCTCGGCCGAGGGCCGGCCATGCGCGCCGAGGCATGCGAGGAATCTCGGCCGAGGGCCTGCGAAGCCTCGGCCATGCGCGCCGAGGCATGCCAGGAATCTCGTCCGAGGGCCTGCCGAGGCTCGGCCATGAGCGCCGAGGCATGCGAGGACTCTCGGCCGAGAGGGGGCCGAGGCCTCGGCCATGCGCTCCGAGGCATGCCAGCACTCTTGGCCGAGAGGGTGCCGAGGCCTCGGCCATGCGGGCCGAGGCATGCCCGGACTCTCGGCCGAGGGCGTGCCGAGGCTCGGCCATGCGCGCCGAGGCATGCCAGGACTCTCGGCCGAGGGCCTGCCGAGGCTCGGCCATGCGCGCCGAGGCATGCCAGGAATCTCGGCCGAGGGCCTGCGAAGCCTCGGCCATGCGCGCCGAGGCATGCCAGGAATCTCGGCCGAGGGCCTGCCGAGGCTCGGCCATGCGCGCCGAGGCATGCCAGGACTGTCGGCCGAGGGCCTGCCGAGGCTCGGCCATGAGCGCCGAGGCATGCCAGGAATCTCGGCCGAGGGCCTGCCGAGGCTCGGCCATGAGCGCCGAGGCATGCCAGGAATCTCGGCCGAGGGCCTGCCGAGCCTCGGCCATGCGCTCCGAGGCATGCCAGGAATCTCGGCCGAGGGCCTGCCGAGGCTCGGCCATGCGCGCCGAGGCATGCCAGGACTCTCGGCCGAGAGGGTGCCGACGCCTCGCCCATGCGCTCCGAGGCATGCCAGGACTCTTGGCCGAGAGGGTGCCGAGGCCTCGGCCATGCGCGCCGAGGCATGCCAGGACTCTCGGCCGAGGGCCCGCCAAGCCTCGGCCATGCCAGGACTCTCGGCCGAGAGCCTGCGAAGCCTCGGCCATGCGAGCCGAGGCGTGCCAGGAATCTCGGCCGTGGGCCTGCCAAGGCTCGGCCATGCGCGCCGAGGCATGCCAGGAATCTCGGCCGAGGGCCTGCCAAGGCTCGGCCATGCGCGCCCAGGCATGCCAGGACTCTCGGCCGAGGGCCTGCCAAGGCTCGGCCATGCGCGCCCAGGCATGCCAGGACTCTCGGCCGAGGGCCTGCCAAGGCTCGGCCATGCGCGCCCAGGCATGCCAGGACTCTCGGCCGAGGGCCTGCGAAGCCTCGGCCATGCGCGCCGAGGCATGCCAGGACTCTCGGCCGAGGGCCTGCCAAGGCTCGGCCATGCGCGCCGAGGCATGCCAGGACTCTCGGCCGAGGGTGTGTCGGGGCATAGGGTACTTAGTAATTTTTTACATGCAGAGGGGAGCTTGCACGTTCTCCGAGCAACCAGAATGCATCGTCGGCAAGGTTCAAGCCCTGTGCCACAGTTGCACCGCAAGCTTCCACCCCACAGCTCGAGCGCTTCAACTTAATGATGCGCCCTCGTAGTGAAGCATCCACCTTTGGCACGCCCGAGCACAGGGCAAGCCCCCAGCCTCAACATAAGCATACGCCACAATGCATCGTCGGCAAGGTTCTTGCCCTTTGCCACAGTTGTGCCGCAAGATTCTGCCAAACCGCTCGAGCACTACAAACTTAATGATGTGCCCTCGCAATACAGCACGCACTCTTGACACGCCCAGGCGCATGGCAAGCCCCCAGCCTCAGCATAAGCGCACGCCCAAATGCATCGTCGACAGAGATCAAGCCTCATGCCATAGTTGCGCCGCAAGCTTCCACCCCACCGCTCAAGCACTTCAACTTAATGATGTGCCCTCGTAGTGAAGCATCCACCTTTGGCACGCCCGAGCACAGGGCAAGCCCCCAGCCTCAACACAAGCGTACGCCGTAATGCGTCCTCGGCAAGGTTCTTGCCCTTTGCCACAGTTGTGCCGTAAGATTCTGATAAACCGCTCAAGCACTACAACTTTAATGATGTGCCCTCGCAATACAGCATGCACTCTTGACACGCCCAGGCGCATGGCAAGCCCCCAGCCTCAGCACAAGCGCACGTCGAAATGCATCCTCGACGGAGTTCAAGCCTCATGCCACAGTTGCGCCGCAGGCTTCCACCCCACCGCTCAAGCACTACAACCTAATGATGTGCCCTCGCAATGCAGCATCCGCCATTGGCACGCCCAAGCACAATGCGAGCACCCCCCAGCCTCAACATAAGCATGCGCCGAAATGCGTCGCCCAACAATGCTCAGCCCCTTGCACCGGTTGTGCCGCGAGATCCTGCCCCCCCACTCGAGCACTCCAACTGAATGATGTGCCCTCGCAGCAAGACATCCACCCTTGGCACGCCCAGGCTCAAGGCTCGGCACGTTCGTTGCAAGGCCCTCGAGAGCATCACACCGAGCCCCGAGATGCCGCAAGCCCCCAACCATCCATGCCGGCACAGCACGAGGGTGCCATGCCCACACCTCAAGAAAGCGACCATTAGCACCTCAAAGCCACAGTAATCAACCCTCAAGAGCCCGCATCGCAAAGCACATCAACGGCTGTGCGCCTCCGATCAAGGGGACACCCCCCATGCATCCACATACAAAAGCTACCGTTCGGACCTGGACATCACACGAAGGTAGATTACTCAGCCTGGTGACATTCGCGCCCACCCCGAAACCGGCAGCCCCTGTGCACACTTCAGCACGAGGTTTGTCCCCAAAAACGTCAGCCACACATCCTTGGATGCTCACCGCCCTCGGAGGGGACGTTCCCCCGTCCATCGGCACGCATCGAGGCTGCCCACGCTTGGCGAAGAGCATTGAAAAAGCACAGCACGTGAATGCCGAGCTCAAGCCTTACCCAAGCAGCCCGTCAACACGCTCCAGCACGGGGTTGGGCCCCAACGCCGTTGGATCACAACCATGAAATGCCTCGCTCCACCGATCCTCCACCCCGATCGTTAGAGTTGCCTCGGCTTCGACCGCGGTGAGCGGATGAGGCCCCTCAACATCCCCCAACAATCGGGGCAACATGCCACCACCTCAGGAAAAAATCCGCAGCGAGTGGGCCCGGGACATGGCGTGGTGGCCCGCCATGGCCCGGGTCCTTCCGACATCCGACCGGGGCACCGGAGGGGGTAGGGGGATGTTTTCCGCGCCACAAGTGCCTAGGCATGCCCCGTCGCCTAGGCGCCCCAGCCCCCCCAGGGGGGTCGAGGTATGCTGCACCCCCCTAAAGAGCATAAGGAGCACAGTGGGCTGTGGTAGGAGGAGACATCAATATGTTCCACCCATCACACCCCCCCTAAAAAATTCAATTTAAGGAATTTTGAAATGATTTTTTGCAGATATGTTAAGAATAATACAATATACTCTAGCAAAAAATTTCAGAATTTTTTGAGCACGTTAAATATTTTTTTTTATTTTTTTAATGCGGAAAATAGAGAAATTCATAAAAAATAGAGGAGACCTCAAAAAATCACCATTTTTTGTGGAGAGCCCCAAAAAAATATGGTAAATTTAATGGTGTGACCAGATTTTAATTCTCATGATGTTTTCTTGATGATTGTGCTACATGCTAAATCTTCCCGAAAAATCGGCCAAAATGCCAATGTGGCAAAAATATGAAGTCCCACCATAACAAAGATCTCCTGAAGATATGTTAAGAATAATCAAATATGCTGTAGGAAAAAATTTCAGAATTTTTTGAGCACGATAACTATTTTTTTTTATTTTTTTAATGCGGAAAATAGATAAATTCATTAAAAATAGTGGACACCTCAAAAAATCACCGTTTCTTGTGGATAGCCATAAAAAAATATGATAAATTTAATGGTGTGACCATATTTTAATTTTCACGATGTTTGCTTGATGATTGGGCTATATGCTCAATCTTCCCGAAAAATCGGCCAAAATGGCTATGTGGCAAAAGCATGCAGTCCCACCGGAATAAAGGCATCTTGCCCATGAAACTTTAGAAGTACCATTTTCAAATAAATAGTGAATGGTTTCATCATACGCGAGGAAGGGTCACAACATATATGATATAATGATGCCCGATATACTTGTCGGGGTTGTGGCACCGAGGATGATCAACCCCATCCAACTTACCGCAACAAAAATCAAGCCCGAACCATATTCAACGCTCTAAAAGCACGTAATGTCTCGTGCCAAAAGCATGTGCCCCCTTGACCGTGCCGCATAGGCATCTATGCGCCCGGGGAGCATGCCATTAACCTCCAAAAGCCATGCCATTAACCTCCAACGATACTCGGCCATGGGCGAGCCGAGGCGTCCCAGCCTCGGACGAGGGCATGCCGAGGCCTCGGCCATGCACGCCGAGGCATGCCAGGACTCTCGGCCGAGGGCGTGCCGAGGCTCGGCCATGCGCGCCGAGGCATGCCAGGACTCTCGGCCGAGGGCCTGCCGAGCCTCGGCCATGCGCGCCGAGGCATGCCAGGAATCTCGTCCGAGGGCCTGCCGAGGCTCGGCCATGAGCGCCGAGGCATGCGAGGACTCTCGGCCGAGAGGGGGCCGAGGCCTCGGCCATGCGCTCCGAGGCATGCCAGCACTCTTGGCCGAGAGGGTGCCGAGGCCTCGGCCATGCGCGCCGAGGCATGCGCGGGACTCTCGGCCGAGGGCGTGCCGAGGCTCGGCCATGCGCGCCGAGGCATGCCTGGACTCTCGGCCGAGGGCCGGCCATGCGCGCCGAGGCATGCGAGGAATCTCGGCCGAGGGCCTGCGAAGCCTCGGCCATGCGCGCCGAGGCATGCCAGGAATCTCGTCCGAGGGCCTGCCGAGGCTCGGCCATGAGCGCCGAGGCATGCGAGGACTCTCGGCCGAGAGGGGGCCGAGGCCTCGGCCATGCGCTCCGAGGCATGCCAGCACTCTTGGCCGAGAGGGTGCCGAGGCCTCGGCCCGCATGGCCGAGGCATGCCCGGACTCTCGGCCGAGGGCGTGCCGAGGCTCGGCCATGCGCGCCGAGGCATGCCAGGACTCTCGGCCGAGGGCCTGCCGAGGCTCGGCCATGCGCGCCGAGGCATGCCAGGAATCTCGGCCGAGGGCCTGCGAAGCCTCGGCCATGCGCGCCGAGGCATGCCAGGAATCTCGGCCGAGGGCCTGCCGAGGCTCGGCCATGCGCGCCGAGGCATGCCAGGACTGTCGGCCGAGGGCCTGCCGAGGCTCGGCCATGAGCGCCGAGGCATGCCAGGAATCTAGGCCGAGGGCCTGCCGAGGCTCGGCCATGAGCGCCGAGGCATGCCAGGAATCTCGGCCGAGGGCCTGCCGAGCCTCGGCCATGCGCTCCGAGGCATGCCAGGAATCTCGGCCGAGGGCCTGCCGAGGCTCGGCCATGCGCGCCGAGGCATGCCAGGACTCTCGGCCGAGAGGGTGCCGACGCCTCGCCAATGCGCTCCGAGGCATGCCAGGACTCTTGGCCGAGAGGGTGCCGAGGCCTCGGCCATGCGCGCCGAGGCATGCCAGGACTCTCGGCCGAGGGCCCGCCAAGCCTCGGCCATGCCAGGACTCTCGGCCGAGAGCCTGCGAAGCCTCGGCCATGCGAGCCGAGGCGTGCCAGGAATCTCGGCCGTGTGTCACGTGCTGTTTGTCGTGACACGCAGGACTGCGCGAGATGCTTGCTGGTTGTGCTTAATGTGGGATGCGGGATAGCGAAAAGGGTGTGAGTACGTGCCGAGCGGTCGTCCCTTCCTTGGATGGGCGTGCTGATTAGGCACCACACTGGTCGGAGAGCTGTCCCCGCTCCCCTGATGAGCCCATGGGAGGGCGAAACCAGTGAGCATTGGAGATGGAAAAGGCTTAACCTCGGGTTTGCGGGAGGCCTGGGGTGCCGCACGGGGGAATGTCCCTGCGCTAAACTCTGACCCCGTGACAAATGGTATCAGAGCCAGTTGTGTGCTAGCTGTGAGTTTGCCAAGCGCTCTTTACCACGCTGGCGAGTCGATGTGATGAGCGAGGATGCTCGCACCCAAAAGGAAAGGGGCAGGAGTCTTCCTCACGCAACGAGGACGTTGCGAAATCAAGTGGGGGAGAATGTCACGTGCTGTTTGTCGTGACACGCAGGACTGCGCGAGATGCTTGCTGGTTGTGCTTAATGTGGGATGCGGGATAGCGAAAAGGGTGTGAGTACGTGCCGAGCGGTCGTCCCTTCCTTGGATGGGCGTGCTGATTAGGCACCACACTGGTCGGGAGCTGTCCCCGCTCCCCTGATGAGCCCATGGGAGGGCGAAACCAGTGAGCATCGGAGATGGAAAAGGCTTAACCTCGGGTTTGCGGGAGGCCTGGGGTGCCGCACGGGGGAATGTCCCTGCGCTAAACTCTGACCCCGTGACAAATGAGAAAGTATGCTTCCTATGGCTTTACAAGGCTTAGCTCTCTCTTGGCTAGATGGCTCCTAACACTCTTCTATCTCTCTATCCATTTACAAATGAGGGTGGAGGTATTTATAGATGAGGATGGGTTACTATTCCCACCTCCTTACTATTCCACCTCCTCATGGGAATATTCTAGAACCTTCCCATGTCACACTTATGGAAGCTTCCCTTCCTCTCCTCCCATGGAGAGTTCTAGACACCCCAAGTCTAGATACTTCCATAACCTTCCCATGCAACCCTCATGGACTCTCTACACTCTTCCATAACATGCTAGAGTACTCCACACAACTCTAGCTTATTCTAGCCTATTCTAGAATATTCTATAGTATACCTATATACTATAGTTAAGCTTGGGAGAATGCATGCCTTCCAAACCACCCACCTCGGTGTCAAAACTCCTTAGGCATATTTCCCGTGACATTCTCCCCCACCAAACCTAGCGATGCCCTCGTCGCTCACGAGGCTTTGGCGAATCCAAGAGCTTCACAAGCTTCTTCAACCCTCGAAGCAGCTCCTTTGTCGCCTCCATGTCAAGACCCTCGCGCTTGACTCGCGTTGCTTGAGTAGTCGACTTGCGCCTCCCATGATTCTCCAAGACTCCCTTCTCTTGGTCACGACCCTTTCGTGCTCTCATGGTTGCCCCCTTCGATCCTCCCCTTGGATCGTGCTCGTCGACGCACTCCTTGCTCCTTTGGGAAGTCCTTCGCGTACCCTTGCGAACATCTTCCTTCCTTGGCGCACCCCTTGACGCCTTTGTGCCACCCATTTCACCCTTATGGATGGTCTTGGACTTGTCATCCACCTTACCCTTTGGTGGTGAAGTAGGCTTCCTTTGCCTACCTTTGTACTTATTCCCTCGATGTGTAGGCCTCTTTGCACCCTTCTCACCTTGCCCCTCTCGAGATTCACCCTTGGAGATTTGTATGTCGAAGATCCCCTTGTCTTGACACTTCTCCCTCTCGATGGGTATGGGTAGCATTTGGCCATCCTCCATAAAGTACATGGTGTTAGCATAGGGAACCAAGATAGCTTTCACCATGTTTAGGAAGTCCATCCCCAAGTAGAACTTCCTTCCTCCAAGTGGAGCTACTAAAATGTCAAGTTTGCCATGCCACGGACCAATCTCGACGTCCACTCCACGAGCCTTCCCCTCGATTTTGAACATCTTGTCGTCCACCCCTTTGGCAAAGCCACTTGACTTTCTATATGGCATGCCTATCTCGTCGGCAAGTTCCTTCGCCATATAGATCGCATCGGCACCGGAGTCGATCATGGCTTCTAAGGTTTGTCCCCGTACCTTAGTCTTGATCAACATTCGGCCACGATGTTGCTCTCCACTCTTGGGTTGGATGGAAGGAAGGAGATTGATGCTAGCAAGATCCCCCTCGCGTTGCTTCTCCCCCTCCTCCATTCTTACCAAAGCCGCAAGCTTCCCTCGCTTGGGGCACTCATATGCTCGATGTGGCCCATTGCAAATGAAACAAGCAAGTTTAGGCTTAGAAGACTCACCCTTGTCCTCCTTGCGCCATGGTTTGGATGACCCCTCTTTGTCATCCCTCCTCCACTTGCTTCGTCCCTTATATCTTGGGCGGGAGCGCTCTTCGTCATTGTCGGAAGACTCCCCATTGTCTCCCCCACCATTGCTATTGTACTCGACCTTTTTGCCTTTGTCTTTTGGGTCCCTTTTCTTGAACTCTATTAAGCTCTCGGCAATGGCCATCGCGGTAGCAAGGTCTTTGACATCTCGTCGCTCCAACTCTTGCTTGGCCCAATGGGACAATCCATCGAGGAAGTTGAATAATGACTCCTTCTCTCCCAAATCAGGTATCTCCAACATCAACTCGGAGAACTCCTTGACATACTCTCGTATGTACCCCTCCTTATGTTGAAGACGACGAAGCTTGGCCCTCGCTTCATTCTCCGCATCCTTGGGGTAGAATTGGGCCTTTAACTCCCTCTTGAAGTCTTCCCATGTAGTGATGGTGCACGTCCCCCTTTTGACGTCCTCGCACCTCCTTCTCCACCACACGGTAGCCACATCATTTAAATAGAGAGATACAGACCTCACCTTGGAATTCTCGTCCACGATGCCTACGGCCTCAAAGTACCTCTCCAAGCTCCATAGGAAGTTATCTATCTCCCTCGCATTCCTCGCCCCACCATAGGCTTTTGG
>CANTUR010001798.1:30000-32500 GCA_947683625.1 Mallotus nudiflorus | reverse complement strand
CTCAAGAGCCCGCATCGCAAAGCACATCAACGGCTGTGCGCCTCCGATCAAGGGGACACCCCCCATGCATCCACATACAAAAGCTACCGTTCGGACCTGGACATCACACGAAGGTAGATTACTCAGCCTGGTGACATTCGTGCCCACCCCGAAACCGGCAGCCCCTGTGCACACTTCAGCACGAGGTTTGTCCCCAAAAACGTCAGCCACACATCCTTGGATGCTCACCGCCCTCGGAGGGGACGTTCCCCCGTCCATCGGCACGCATCGAGGCTGCCCACGCTTGGCGAAGAGCATTGAAAAAGCACAGCACGTGAATGCCGAGCTCAAGCCTTACCCAAGCAGCCCGTCAGCATGCTCCAGCACGGGGTTGGGCCCCAACGCCGTTGGATCACAACCATGAAATGCCTCGCTCCACCGATCCTCCACCCCGATCGTTAGAGTTGCCTCGGCTTCGACCGCGGTGAGCGGATGAGGCCCCTCAACATCCCCCAACAATCGGGGCAACATGCCACCACCTCAGGAAAAAATCCGTAGCGAGTGGGCCCGGGACATGGCGTGGTGGCCCGCCATGGCCCGGGTCCTTCCGACATCCGATCGGGGCACCGGAGGGGGTAGGGGGATGTTTTCCGCGCCACACCGAAGCCCACAAGTGCCTAGGCATGCCCCGTCGCCTAGGCGCCCCAGCCCCCCCAGGGGGGTCGAGGTATGCTGCACCCCCCTAAAGAGCATAAGGAGCACAGTGGGCTGTGGTAGGAGGAGACATCAATATGTTCCACCCATCACACCCCCCCTAAAAAATTCAATTTAAGGAATTTTGAAATGATTTTTTGCAGATATGTTAAGAGTAATACAATATACTCTAGCAAAAAATTTCAGAATTTTTTGAGCACGTTAAATATTTTTTTTATTTTTTTAATGCGGAAAATAGAGAAATTCATAAAAAATAGAGGAGACCTCAAAAAATCACCATTTTTTTGTGGAGAGCCCCAAAAAAATATGGTAAATTTAATGGTGTGACCAGATTTTAATTCTCATGATGTTTTCTTGATGATTGTGCTACATGCTAAATCTTCCCGAAAAATCGGCCAAAATGCCAATGTGGCAAAAATATGAAGTCCCACCATAACAAAGATCTCCTGAAGATATGTTAAGAATAATCAAATATGCTGTAGGAAAAAATTTCAGAATTTTTTGAGCACGATAACTATTTTTTTTTATTTTTTTAATGCGGAAAATAGATAAATTCATTAAAAATAGTGGACACCTCAAAAAATCACCGTTTCTTGTGGATAGCCATAAAAAAATATGATAAATTTAATGGTGTGACCATATTTTAATTTTCACGATGTTTGCTTGATGATTGGGCTATATGCTCAATCTTCCCGAAAAATCGGCCAAAATGGCTATGTGGCAAAAGCATGCAGTCCCACCGGAATAAAGGCATCTTGCCCATGAAACTTTAGAAGTACCATTTTCAAATAAATAGTGAATGGTTTCATCATACGCGAGGAAGGGTCACAACATATATGATATAATGATGCCCGATATACTTGTCGGGGTTGTGGCACCGAGGATGATCAACCCCATCCAACTTACCGCAACAAAAATCAAGCCCGAACCATATTCAACGCTCTAAAAGCACGTAATGTCTCGTGCCAAAAGCATGTGCCCCTTGACCGTGCCGCATAGGCATCTATGCGCCCGGGGAGCATGCCATTAACCTCCAAAAGCCATGCCATTAACCTCCAACGATACTCGGCCATGGGCGAGCCGAGGCGTCCCAGCCTCGGACGAGGGCGTGCCGAGGCCTCGGCCATGCACGCCGAGGCATGCCAGGACTCTCGGCCGAGGGCGTGCCGAGGCTCGGCCATGCGCGCCGAGGCATGCCAGGACTCTCGGCCGAGGGCCTGCCGAGCCTCGGCCATGCGCGCCGAGGCATGCCAGGAATCTCGTCCGAGGGCCTGCCGAGGCTCGGCCATGAGCGCCGAGGCATGCGAGGACTCTCGGCCGAGAGGGGGCCGAGGCCTCGGCCATGCGCTCCGAGGCATGCCAGCACTCTTGGCCGAGAGGGTGCCGAGGCCTCGGCCATGCGCGCCGAGGCATGCGCGGGACTCTCGGCCGAGGGCGTGCCGAGGCTCGGCCATGCGCGCCGAGGCATGCCTGGACTCTCGGCCGAGGGCCGGCCATGCGCGCCGAGGCATGCGAGGAATCTCGGCCGAGGGCCTGCGAAGCCTCGGCCATGCGCGCCGAGGCATGCCAGGAATCTCGTCCGAGGGCCTGCCGAGGCTCGGCCATGAGCGCCGAGGCATGCGAGGACTCTCGGCCGAGAGGGGGCCGAGGCCTCGGCCATGCGCTCCGAGGCATGCCAGCACTCTTGGCCGAGAGGGTGCCGAGGCCTCGGCCATGCGGGCCGAGGCATGCCCGGACTCTCGGCCGAGGGCGTGCCGAGGCTCGGCCATGCGCGCCGAGGCATGCCAGGACTCTCGGCCGAGGGCCT
>CANTUR010001798.1:15000-20000 GCA_947683625.1 Mallotus nudiflorus | reverse complement strand
GTGTGACCAGATTTTAATTCTCATGATGTTTTCTTGATGATTGTGCTACATGCTAAATCTTCCCGAAAAATCAGCCAAAATGCCAATGTGGCAAAAATATGAAGTCCCACCATAACAAAGATCTCCTGAAGATATGTTAAGAATAATCAAATATGCTGTAGGAAAAAATTTCAGAATTTTTTGAGCACGATAACTATTTTTTTTTATTTTTTTAATGCGGAAAATAGATAAATTCATTAAAAATAGTGGACACCTCAAAAAATCACCGTTTCTTGTGGATAGCCATAAAAAAATATGATAAATTTAATGGTGTGACCATATTTTAATTTTCACGATGTTTGCTTGATGATTGGGCTATATGCTCAATCTTCCCGAAAAATCGGCCAAAATGGCTATGTGGCAAAAGCATGCAGTCCCACCGGAATAAAGGCATCTTGCCCATGAAACTTTAGAAGTACCATTTTCAAATAAATAGTGAATGGTTTCATCATACGCGAGGAAGGGTCACAACATATATGATATAATGATGCCCGATATACTTGTCGGGGTTGTGGCACCGAGGATGATCAACCCCATCCAACTTACCGCAACAAAAATCAAGCCCGAACCATATTCAACGCTCTAAAAGCACGTAATGTCTCGTGCCAAAAGCATGTGCCCCTTGACCGTGCCGCATAGGCATCTATGCGCCCGGGGAGCATGCCATTAACCTCCAAAAGCCATGCCATTAACCTCCAACGATACTCGGCCATGGGCGAGCCGAGGCGTCCCAGCCTCGGACGAGGGCGTGCCGAGGCCTCGGCCATGCACGCCGAGGCATGCCAGGACTCTCGGCCGAGGGCGTGCCGAGGCTCGGCCATGCGCGCCGAGGCATGCCAGGACTCTCGGCCGAGGGCCTGCCGAGCCTCGGCCATGCGCGCCGAGGCATGCCAGGAATCTCGTCCGAGGGCCTGCCGAGGCTCGGCCATGAGCGCCGAGGCATGCGAGGACTCTCGGCCGAGAGGGGGCCGAGGCCTCGGCCATGCGCTCCGAGGCATGCCAGCACTCTTGGCCGAGAGGGTGCCGAGGCCTCGGCCATGCGCGCCGAGGCATGCGCGGGACTCTCGGCCGAGGGCGTGCCGAGGCTCGGCCATGCGCGCCGAGGCATGCCTGGACTCTCGGCCGAGGGCCGGCCATGCGCGCCGAGGCATGCGAGGAATCTCGGCCGAGGGCCTGCGAAGCCTCGGCCATGCGCGCCGAGGCATGCCAGGAATCTCGTCCGAGGGCCTGCCGAGGCTCGGCCATGAGCGCCGAGGCATGCGAGGACTCTCGGCCGAGAGGGGGCCGAGGCCTCGGCCATGCGCTCCGAGGCATGCCAGCACTCTTGGCCGAGAGGGTGCCGAGGCCTCGGCCATGCGGGCCGAGGCATGCCCGGACTCTCGGCCGAGGGCGTGCCGAGGCTCGGCCATGCGCGCCGAGGCATGCCAGGACTCTCGGCCGAGGGCCTGCCGAGGCTCGGCCATGCGCGCCGAGGCATGCCAGGAATCTCGGCCGAGGGCCTGCGAAGCCTCGGCCATGCGCGCCGAGGCATGCCAGGAATCTCGGCCGAGGGCCTGCCGAGGCTCGGCCATGCGCGCCGAGGCATGCCAGGACTGTCGGCCGAGGGCCTGCCGAGGCTCGGCCATGAGCGCCGAGGCATGCCAGGAATCTCGGCCGAGGGCCTGCCGAGGCTCGGCCATGAGCGCCGAGGCATGCCAGGAATCTCGGCCGAGTGTCACGTGAGTTTTGTTAACCCCCAACACTCGCCCACGTGCGGCCTAGCAATACCTCGTCCAACCCACGCAAGTATGCTAGTAAGCCTCCTTACCCACACTTTTAGGATCGTGCCTTGGCTTTGGAAAGCTAGCACACCCACTAGCAAAATGTATGCTTAAGAAGAGAAAGGGTAGCACAAGTGTTATATGTAAAGAAACCTTGCTTTACACTATATAAATAAACAAGAATGGCTTACAAGAAAGTATGCTTCCTATGGCTTTACAAGGCTTAGCTCTCTCTTGGCTAGATGGCTCCTAACACTCTCTTTTTTCTCTCTATCCATTTACAAATGAGGGTGGAGGTATTTATAGATGAGGATGGGTTACTATTCCCACCTCCTTACTATTCCACCTCCTCATGGGAATATTCTAGAACCTTCCCATGTCACACTTATGGAAGCTTCCCTTCCTCTCCTCCCATGGAGAGTTCTAGACACCCCAAGTCTAGATACTTCCATAACCTTCCCATGCAACCCTCATGGACTCTCTACACTCTTCCATAACATGCTAGAGTACTCCACACAACTCTAGCTTATTCTAGCCTATTCTAGAATATTCTATAGTATACCTATATACTATAGTTAAGCTTGGGAGAATGCATGCCTTCCAAACCACCCACCTCGGTGTCAAAACTCCTTAGGCATATTTCCCGTGACATTCTCCCCCACCAAACCTAGCGACGCCCTCGTCGCTCATGAGGTTTTGGCGATTCCAAGAGCTTCACAAGCTTCTTCAACCCTCGAAGCAGCTCCTTTGTCGCCTCCATGTCAAGACCCTCGCGCTTGACTCGCGTTGCTTGAGTAGTCGACTTGCGCCTCCCATGATTCTCCAAGACTCCCTTGTCTTGGTCACGACCCTTTCGTGCTCTCATGGTTGCCCCATTCGATCCTCCCCTTGGATCGTGCTTGTCGACGCACTCCTTCATCCTTTGGGAAGTCCTTCGCGTACCCTTGCGAACATCTTCCTTCCTTGGCGCACCCCTTGACGCCTTTGTGCCACCCATTTCACCCTTATGGATGGTCTTGGACTTGTCATCCACCTTACCCTTTGGTGGTGAAGTAGGCCTCCTTTGCCTACCCTTGCACTTGTTCCCTCGATGTGTAGGCCTCTTTGCACCCTTTTCACCTTGCCCCTCTCGAGATTCACCCTTGGAGATTTGTATGTCGAAGATCCCCATGTCTCGACACTTCTCCCTCTCGATGGGTACGGGTAGCATTTGGCCATCCTCCATAAAGTACATGGTGTTAGCATAGGGAACCAAGATAGCTTTCACCATGTTTAGGAAGTCCATCCCTAAGTAGAACTTCCTTCCTCCAAGTGGAGCTACTAAAATGTCAAGTTTGCCATGCCACGGACCAATCTCGACGTCCACTCCGCGAGCCTTCCCCTCGATCTTGAACATCTTGTCGTCCACCCCTTTGGCAAAGCCACTTGACTTTCTATATGGCATGCCTATCTCGTCGGCAAGCTCCTTTGCCATATAGATTGCATCGGCACCAGAGTCGATCATGGCTTCTAAGGTTTGTCCCCGTACCTTAGTCTTGATCAACATTCGGCCACGATGTTGCTCTCCACTCTTGGGTTGAATGGAAGGAAGGAGATTGATGCTAGCAAGCTCCCCCTCGCGTTGCTTCTCCCCCTCCTCCATTCTTACCAAAGCCGCAAGCTTCCCTCGCTTGGGGCACTCATATGCTCGATGTGGCCCATTGCAAATGAAACAAGCAAGTTTAGGCTTAGAAGACTCACCCTTGTCCTCCTTGCGCCATGGTTTGGATGACCCCTCTTTGTCATCCCTCCTCCACTTGCTTCGTCCCTTATATCTTGGGCGGGAGCGCTCTTCGTCATTGTCGGAAGACTCCCCATTGTCTCCCCCACCATTGCTATCGTACTCGACCTTTTTGCCTTTGTCTTTTGGGTCCCTTTTCTTGAACTCTATTAAGCTCTCGGCAATGGCCATCGCGGTAGCAAGGTCTTTGACATCTCGTCGCTCCAACTCTTGCTTGGCCCAATGGGACAATCCATCGAGGAAGTTGAACAATGCCTCCTTCTCTCCCAAATCAGGTATCTCCAACATCAACTCGGAGAACTCCTTGACATACTCTCGTATGTACCCCTCCTTATGTTGAAGACGACGAAGCTTGGCCCTCGCTTCATTCTCCGCATCCTTGGGGTAGAATTGGGCCTTTAACTCCCTCTTGAAGTCTTCCCATGTAGTGATGGTGCACGTCCCCCTTTTGACGTCCTCGCACCTCCTTCTCCACCACACGGTAGCCTCATCATTTAAATAGAGAGATACAGACCTCACCTTGGCATTCTCGTCCACGATGCCTACGGCCTCAAAGTACCTCTCCAAGCTCCATAGGAAGTTATCTATCTCCCTCGCATTCCTCGCCCCACCATAGGCTTTTGGCTTGGGAGCATCCACTTTATGAGTGGTCGTAGCTTGGACTCCCCCACCGCTCGCCAACGCGACCTTTACCAAGCTAAGCTCCATCTCGAGCTTCTCGACCTTCTCCTTGTAAGCTTGCAACATTGCCTTAAGGGTTTTGTCTTCCCTTGACAACTTGTCCACGACCTCATTCAAGGCACCTTGCATCTCCCCTCGAAGCTCCTCCTCGTCACCCCCCTTGGACTCGAGCTCCACGATGCGTTGGTCCATGTCTTCGAGCTTGTCCCTCCACTCGGACATGGTGGTCTCTACCTTGACCAACCTTTCCTCCATGGCCGTTAACATGTCACGAGATTTCTCTCGTCCACCCTTCTTCGCACCACCTTGTGCTTGGCTTGCTGCTTGCTCACCTGAACCCGCCATTCTTTTGTGCTAACACTCCAACACACACTCCAAAGAAGGCAACCCAAATCCTCGAACTCAACCAAGAGCTCTGATACCAACTGTCACGTGAGTTTTGTTAACCCCCAACACTCGCCCACGTGCGGCCTAGCAATACCTCGTCCAACCCACGCAAGTATGCTAGTAAGCCTCCTTACCCACACTTTTAGGATCGTGCCTTGGCTTTGGAAAGCTAGCACACCCACTAGCAAAATGTATGCTTAAGAAGAGAAAGGGTAGCACAAGTGTTATATGTAAAGAAACCTTGCTTTACACTATATAAATAAACAAGAATGGCTTACAAGAAAGTATGCTTCCTATGGCTTTACAAGGCTTAGCTCTCTCTTGGCTAGATGGCTCCTAACACTCTCTTTTTT
>CANTUR010001798.1:0-5000 GCA_947683625.1 Mallotus nudiflorus | reverse complement strand
TCCATGCCGGCACAGCACGAGGGTGCCATGCCCACACCTCAAGAAAGCGACCATTAGCACCTCAAAGCCACAGTAATCAACCCTCAAGAGCCCGCATCGCAAAGCACATCAACGGCTGTGCGCCTCCGATCAAGGGGACACCCCCCATGCATCCACATACAAAAGCTACCGTTCGGACCTGGACATCACACGAAGGTAGATTACTCAGCCTGGTGACATTCGCGCCCACCCCCGAAACCGGCAGCCCCTGTGCACACTTCAGCACGAGGTTTGTCCCCAAAAACGTCAGCCACACATCCTTGGATGCTCACCGCCCTCGGAGGGGACGTTCCCCCCGTCCATCGGCACGCATCGAGGCTGCCCACGCTTGGCGAAGAGTATTGAAAAAGCACAGCACGTGAATGCCGAGCTCAAGCCTTACCCAAGCAGCCCGTCAGCACGCTCCAGCACGGGGTTGGGCCCCAACGCCGTTGGATCACAACCATGAAATGCCTCGCTCCACCGATCCTCCACCCCGATCGTTAGAGTTGCCTCGGCTTCGACCGCGGTGAGCGGATGAGGCCCCTCAACATCCCCCAACAATCGGGGCAACATGCCACCACCTCAGGAAAAAATCCGCAGCGAGTGGGCCCGGGACATGGCGTGGTGGCCCGCCATGGCCCGGGTCCTTCCGACATCCGACCGGGGCACCGGAGGGGGTAGGGGGATGTTTTCCGCGCCACAAGTGCCTAGGCATGCCCCGTCGCCTAGGCGCCCCAGCCCCCCCAGGGGGGTCGAGGTATGCTGCACCCCCCTAAAGAGCATAAGGAGCACAGTGGGCTGTGGTAGGAGGAGACATCAATATGTTCCACCCATCACACCCCCCCTAAAAAATTCAATTTAAGGAATTTTGAAATGATTTTTTGCAGATATGTTAAGAATAATACAATATACTCTAGCAAAAAATTTCAGAATTTTTTGAGCACGTTAAATATTTTTTTTTATTTTTTTAATGCGGAAATAGAGAAATTCATAAAAAATAGAGGAGACCTCAAAAAATCACCATTTTTTGTGGAGAGCCCCAAAAAAATATGGTAAATTTAATGGTGTGACCAGATTTTAATTCTCATGATGTTTTCTTGATGATTGTGCTACATGCTAAATCTTCCCGAAAAATCGGCCAAAATGCCAATGTGGCAAAAATATGAAGTCCCACCATAACAAAGATCTCCTGAAGATATGTTAAGAATAATCAAATATGCTGTAGGAAAAAATTTCAGAATTTTTTGAGCACGATAACTATTTTTTTTTATTTTTTTAATGCGGAAAATAGATAAATTCATTAAAAATAGTGGACACCTCAAAAAATCACCGTTTCTTGTGGATAGCCATAAAAAAATATGATAAATTTAATGGTGTGACCATATTTTAATTTTCACGATGTTTGCTTGATGATTGGGCTATATGCTCAATCTTCCCGAAAAATCGGCCAAAATGGCTATGTGGCAAAAGCATGCAGTCCCACCGGAATAAAGGCATCTTGCCCATGAAACTTTAGAAGTACCATTTTCAAATAAATAGTGAATGGTTTCATCATACGCGAGGAAGGGTCACAACATATATGATATAATGATGCCCGATATACTTGTCGGGGTTGTGGCACCGAGGATGATCAACCCCATCCAACTTACCGCAACAAAAATCAAGCCCGAACCATATTCAACGCTCTAAAAGCACGTAATGTCTCGTGCCAAAAGCATGTGCCCCCTTGACCGTGCCGCATAGGCATCTATGCGCCCGGGGAGCATGCCATTAACCTCCAAAAGCCATGCCATTAACCTCCAACGATACTCGGCCATGGGCGAGCCGAGGCGTCCCAGCCTCGGCCGAGGGCGTGCCGAGGCCTCGGCCATGCACGCCGAGGCATGCCAGGACTCTCGGCCGAGGGCGTGCCGAGGCTCGGCCATGCGCGCCGAGGCATGCCAGGACTCTCGGCCGAGGGCCTGCCGAGCCTCGGCCATGCGCGCCGAGGCATGCCAGGAATCTCGTCCGAGGGCCTGCCGAGGCTCGGCCATGAGCGCCGAGGCATGCGAGGACTCTCGGCCGAGAGGGGGCCGAGGCCTCGGCCATGCGCTCCGAGGCATGCCAGCACTCTTGGCCGAGAGGGTGCCGAGGCCTCGGCCATGCGCGCCGAGGCATGCGCGGGACTCTTGGCCGAGGGCGTGCCGAGGCTCGGCCATGCGCGCCGAGGCATGCCTGGACTCTCGGCCGAGGGCCGGCCATGCGCGCCGAGGCATGCGAGGAATCTCGACCGAGGGCCTGCGAAGCCTCGGCCATGCGCGCCGAGGCATGCCAGGAATCTCGTCCGAGGGCCTGCCGAGGCTCGGCCATGAGCGCCGAGGCATGCGAGGACTCTCGGCCGAGAGGGGGCCGAGGCCTCGGCCATGCGCTCCGAGGCATGCCAGCACTCTTGGCCGAGAGGGTGCTGAGGCCTCGGCCATGCGGGCCGAGGCATGCCCGGACTCTCGGCCGAGGGCGTGCCGAGGCTCGGCCATGCGCGCCGAGGCATGCCAGGACTCTCGGCCGAGGGCCTGCCGAGGCTCGGCCATGCGCGCCGAGGCATGCCAGGAATCTCGGCCGAGGGCCTGCGAAGCCTCGGCCATGCGCGCCGAGGCATGCCAGGAATCTCGGCCGAGGGCCTGCCGAGGCTCGGCCATGCGCGCCGAGGCATGCCAGGACTGTCGGCCGAGGGCCTGCCGAGGCTCGGCCATGAGCGCCGAGGCATGCCAGGAATCTCGGCCGAGGGCCTGCCGAGGCTCGGCCATGAGCGCCGAGGCATGCCAGGAATCTCGGCCGAGGGGCCTGCCGAGCCTCGGCCATGCGCTCCGAGGCATGCCAGGAATCTCGGCCGAGGGCCTGCCGAGGCTCGGCCATGCGCGCCGAGGCATGCCAGGACTCTCGGCCGAGAGGGTGCCGACGCCTCGCCCATCGCGCTCCGAGGCATGCCAGGACTCTTGGCCGAGAGGGTGCCGAGGCCTCGGCCATGCGCGCCGAGGCATGCCAGGACTCTCGGCCGAGGGCCCGCCAAGCCTCGGCCATGCCAGGACTCTCGGCCGAGAGCCTGCGAAGCCTCGGCCATGCGAGCCGAGGCGTGCCAGGAATCTCGGCCGTGGGCCTGCCAAGGCTCGGCCATGCGCGCCGAGGCATGCCAGGAATCTCGGCCGAGGGCCTGCCAAGGCTCGGCCATGCGCGCCCAGGCATGCCAGGACTCTCGGCCGAGGGCCTGCCAAGGCTCGGCCATGCGCGCCCAGGCATGCCAGGACTCTCGGCCGAGTGTCACGGGAAATATGCCTAAGGAGTTTTGACACCGAGGTGGGTGGTTTGGAAGGCATGCATTCTCCCAAGCTTAACTATAGTATATAGGTATACTATAGAATATTCTAGAATAGGCTAGAATAAGCTAGAGTTGTGTGGAGTACTCTAGCATATTATGGAAGTGTGTAGAGAGTCCATGAGGGTTGTATGGGAAGCTTATGGAAATATCTAGACATGGGGTGTCTAGAACTCTCCATGGGAGGAGAGGAAGGGAAGCTTCCATAAGTGTGACATGGGAAGGTTCTAGAATATTCCCATGAGGAGGTGGAATAGTAAGGAGGTGGGAATAGTAACCCATCCTCATCTATAAATACCTCCACCCTCATTTGTAAATGGATAGAGAAAAAGAGAGTGTTAGGAGCCATCTAGCCAAGAGAGAGCTAAGCCTTGTAAAGCCATAGGAAGCATACTTTCTTGTAAGCCATTCTTGTTTATTTATATAGTGTAAAGCAAGGTTTCTTTACATATAACACTTGTGCTACCCTTTCTCTTCTTAAGCATACATTTTGCTAGTGGGTGTGCTAGCTTTCCAAAGCCAAGGCACGATCCTAAAAGTGTGGGTAAGGAGGCTTACTAGCGTACTTGTGTGGGTTGGACGAGGTATTGCTAGGCCGCACGTGGGCGAGTGTTTGGGGTTAACAAAACTCACGTGACAGTTGGTATCAGAGCGGGTTGAGCTCTTGGTTGAGTTCGAGGATTTGGGTTGCCTTCTTTGGAGTGTGTGTTGGAGTGTTAGCACAAAAGAATGGCGGGTTCAGGTGAGCAAGCAACAAGCCAAGCACAAGGTGGTGCGAAGAAGGGTGGACGAGAGAAATCTCGTGACATGTTAACGGCCATGGAGGAAAGGTTGGTCAAGGTAGAGACCACCATGTCCGAGTGGAGGGACAAGCTCGAAGACATGGACCAACGCATCGTGGAGCTCGAGTCCAAGGGTGGTGACGAGGAGGAGCTTCGAGGGGAGATGCAAGGTGCCTTGAATGAGGTCGTGGACAAGTTGTCAAGGGAAGACAAAACCCTTAAGGCAATGTTGGAAGCTTACAAGGAGAAGGTCGAGAAGCTCGAGATGGAGCTTAGCTTGGTAAAGGCCGCGTTGGCGAGCGGTGGTGGAGTCCAAGCTACGACCATTCATAAGGTGGATGCTCCCAAGCCGAAAGCCTATGGTGGGGCGAGGAATGCGAGGGAGATCGACAACTTCCTATGGAGCTTGGAGAGGTACTTTGAGGCCGTAGGCATCGTGGATGAGAATGCCAAGGTAAGGTCTGTATCTCTCTATTTAAATGATGTGGCTACCGTGTGGTGGAGAAGAAGGTGCGAGGACGTCAAGAGGGGGACATGCACCATCACTACATGGGAAGATTTTAAGGGGGAGTTAAAGGCCCAATTCTACCCCAAGGATGCGGAGAATGAAGCGAGGGCCAAGCTTCGTCGTCTTCAACACAAGGAGGGGTACATACGAGAGTATGTCAAGGAGTTCTCCGAGTTGATGTTGGAGATACCTGATTTGGGAGAGAAGGAGGCATTGTTCAACTTCCTCGATGGATTGTCCCATTGGGCCAAGCAAGAGTTGGAGCGACGGGATGTCAAAGACCTTGCTACCGCGATGGCCATTGCCGAGAGCTTAATAGAGTTCAAGAAAAGGGACCCGA
>CANTUR010001797.1:0-64267 GCA_947683625.1 Mallotus nudiflorus | reverse complement strand
CCTGGTCCACTAGGCCTCGGTCTCGGCGCAACTAAACAAACAATAAGTAATCGACATTAGAATAAACCTAACAGAAATCCTAGAATTCGATCTAGAATATTAAATACAGAAACAGAATTAGGGTTCGACTGGACATCACATTTAACGAGAATTCTACCAAAAATCCGACAGAACCACTCCTGTAAAACGGACATCTCTCTACTCAAAAGAGTAGAGCCGACCCTGCAAAGAAATACACTTCGAAAAACTACACAGAGCACAATCAAAATCCCACGGTCGGACTCCAAACTACAATCCATCGACCGAGGTCCACAAACACAGAATAATTTCAGAAATACCAAAAATATCCTTATAACATAGAAATTCATTTTATAGGTAGAAATTACATAATTAACCTTAAAACACTGTAAAAACCGATAAAAACTCATTTTATTAGAAAAACCGTATATTATATATATATAATTGAAAATAATTCACGAAAAATATTTTTAATTAGTTAAATATACTAAATAATTTTTAGATATCATTTTTATACCTTATATAACTATTAAAACCACTTAAATTACATTTTTAGCCAATTTTGTGTAAAATTATCAAAATGCCCTTATATATATAAATATACTAAAATTACTTCAAAAATTCACCAAAAATTATACAATTATCCAAAATTAATTTTCTTAACATATTTATCAATAATATCAATAATTAAACTCAATTATCCAATTAAATTCAATTAAAAACATAATTAACCTTAATTTCCCAAATTTACACAAACTTCAATAATTCAAAATAAATACTTAGAAATTCATAAAAATTCCAAATAAATTCCTATAATTCATTTCAACACCTAATTTAACCATAAAACACAATTTCATAATTTAAATAATTAATTTCCGAAAATTAGAAAATAATATTAAATATTCAAAAATACCCAAAAATCCAAACAATCTCCAAAAATTCCAAAAAAATTCATACATGTAGAATAAGCTACTAGGATCAACATTTGTGAAGGGATTTTTCATTAATCAATCAATTCAAAGCTCAAAAAAATCAAAAACCCTAATATGGCCCGAATTGGAAAATTCGAAACCTAAGCAAATCTAGACCATTTTAGCTCAAACCAAAGCTAGAATCACACTCACCAGAGCTCAAGGAGAAGAAAGAGACCAGCGGTGTCAAAAACGGTGGTCGAAATCGTCGTCGATGGTGAGGAGAAGGATTTCGGCCAAAATGGAAGAAAAGAGGCTGCCGGCACCGGGGAAGGAGGCTGCTGGCGGCGGGGGACGGCTGGGAACGGCGGTGGCAAGCCAGGAGGCACACCAACGGTAGGTGGTTAGGATTTATAGCGGTGAGGGGAAGGGTGGTCGGGCGTGGGAGGGAGAGGAAGAAGAAGAAGAAAAAAAAAAAGAAAAGAAAGGAAAAAGAAAAGAAAAGAAAAAGAAAAAAGAAAAAAATAAAAATTTTAATAAAATATTTGAAAAAATTTCACATCCACACATATAATTTAATATTTTAATAATTTAATAATAAATATAATAATTAAATAACAATAAATTAATAAATAAATAATAAAATATTAGGGTAATATATATTAAACCCTAATTAAATAAATATTGCACACATACACGGTGTTTAGTAATTTAAAAATACGTATGAGTTCATGCAAGTCCGAAAATATATTTAAAATAATTAATAATAAATTATTTACGTGAAAATTTCCCCGAAAATGCAAGTCTCGGGAAAATTTTACGTAAAGTACTGTAAATAATACACAATAATTAAAATAGGTTTTAAATACATATCAACTCGTAAAAATATCATAATATATATACAAAAATTATTAACACTGCATATCCCAGTACAGTGTAAAAATGTTTAAAAATACGGGATATTACAGTTATCCTCTCCTTTGATGTGTTCTACTTCAAAGTCATACTTACTGAACCATTCTTTCATTCTGAGAAGTTGAGGATGGGGCAGAGTCTTTCCTTTGAATTCAAGCATTTTTGGAAATGATGAGCAGTCCATCACAACTTTGAAATGATGACCAATTAGATGGAATTCGAACTTTTTTATGCTATATTTAACTACTAAGACCTCTTTGAAGGTTGAGTGATAATGGCATTCTCCATCTGTGAACTTTCCACTAGCATGAGCATAAATCCGTCTTTTCTTATTGTCATCCTCTTCTAAAAGAATAGCTCCCCAAAATTGATCGCTTGCATCTGTTTGAAGGATTCTTTTTCCTGTGGAGGGAATCTGGAGATCAGGAAGATTTTTTATGCAAATTCTAAGTTATTCAAGAGCTTCTGTTTGTTCTGAGGACCATAGTGGAGGATTCTTTCTAAGAAGAGCTCTAAGAGGGGTTGTCTTCTTTGTCAAGTGAGGAATAAAATCCCTGAGATAATTGATAATGCCAAGAACTTGTCTGATTTGTTTGACAGAAAGATTTTCTTTTGGAAATTTATCCAGTTCTATTGCAACATGAGGACCTGAAAGATACTTCCCTTCTTTGAATCTCATTCCAAGAAAATCTATTTTTGTTTGGCCAATGAACATTTTGGTGGGTGAAAGCATAACACCATAATGTCGTACAAGATTAGCAAACTATTGGAGCAATTTCTCATGGGCTTTTATATCTGCAGAAAATAAAAGAATATCATCAATATAAATAAGAGCGCTGGAGAGGATAGGCTCAAAGATTTTGATCATAGCCCGTTGGAACAATGATGGGGCTACTTTGAGTCTAAAAGGCAGCACATTCCATTTATAGTGTTTGTTTAGAATATAAAGGCCCGTTTTGTATCTGTCTTCCTCTTTGATTCCAAGTTGCCAAAATCCAGCCTTCAAATCAAATTTTGAAAAGATTTTAGCTCCTGCCAAAAATGCAAATAATGAGGAAATTTTGGCAAAAGGAATTTGTCATCCCTGAGGAAGAAATTCAAAGGCTGATAGTCGATCACCAATCTTTTCTTTACACGAACTTGTTCTGATCTTTTATTTACATAAAAAGCTTGGCATACCCATTCTGATTTTATAGGAACAACTAAACCTTGGTCTTCCAATTGATTGCATTCTTCAATTGCCAATTTAAGATCAGAGTGAGTCATTCCTAGATGAGTTGCCTTTGTTAGGTTGACATCTTCATTTTGTTTGAAAGGTAAGGAGATGAAGAACTCCTCATTTTTCCACAATGGTGATGAGCATTTCTGAAGAAACTCTGTATGAGACTGAGCACTGCATTCTTTTAATAAGAACTCATGAATAGTTTGAAGGTTTAGTTGAGAAACGGTTTGGCCAATAAAAAGGATAGATGAATTATTGGTGAATGGTGAAAGTATTTCTTGAACTTGTGTCCATCGGGAAGAATTCTCAAGTCTTTCATCTTCCAATAGACATCAAAGCCAATGATAATATCTTTTCCAGGTAAAGAAGATCCAAAAACATGTGTCCATGTGTAATAATTTAGAAAGAATTGGATCTTTATTGGGTGTCTAGTTTTAAGGCCAGTTTCAAGTAATTCTCCATTAGTTGTAGATAAATACTCAGAATGATGTTTCCAACATTCTTTAGGCAAGGCTTTTGGGTTAAGAATGGTAGTTTTGGCTCCAGTGTCGATCAAGGCTACAAGTTTTATGGGTTTGGAATAACTGGTTGGGTAAATTTGAATAAGGAACAAAGGTATTAGATGTTTTTCATGAGTTAGGGCTATCATGTCTCTATTATCACCACCAATTAAGAACTGGTCATTCCAAGTCTCTATTTCAGAGTTGGAAATTTCTGAGTCTATCTCTTGGCCTACAGTAAAAACACATTCTGGTGAAGCTTCTTCTTCTTCTGAAAAGAGAGACTCAAGATTAGCATCATTCATGTCTACTTTAGTGATCTGCTAAATTTGTTGAATCATTTGCTCAGTCTTCTTTGTTTTTGAAGGGCAATTTTTTGCAAAATGACCCTTTTTCCCACAGATGTAGCATCTGTCAGTTTTCTTCTTGCCACGGAACTTTTTCTTCTTATAATACTTCCACTTCTTAAACTTGGATCTTTTCCCTTTCTTCTTCAATTTGAAGAAACGTTTCTTCTTATTTGATGGACAAACACAAACATCAGCATCTTGCATTTGATCTGTAAATCAGGCCTATCACATGAAAGTTTTCCCAAAGGATTCTTCCTACTGCCCAAACATAGTTTAATCATCTTCCTTTGATCACATAACTGGGTATGAGCCTGAATCATGATCTGATACAAATGTCCCATTGGCACATCTCCAACTTTGTAATTTGATTGTTGAAGGATTGAAAACATTCGAGAGGTAAGGATCTCGGGAATAGAAGCCAAAAAGGCTTATTTTAAATCAGGATTAGCAGTGCCTCCTAACAGGTAAAATCTAGTAGACATATTTTGGAAATGTCTTTCTAAATCTTTTCTCTGTAGTGAACAGCATTTCATCTAGTAATACTCCTTTCGTGTAACTTCAAGATCATCATCCCATTTTCCTAAGAACTCATAATGCAAGAGTCTTAGAAAATCTTCTGGTGAAGTGGCATCCATCAACTAGGTTCTAGCATAAGCATTCAGAGAAGCATACCAGTTTGCTAGCTTTCCTACCATTTTTGTAAGAAATGTTTCAATAACAACCCTGATTTCTACTCCAGGAATAAGCATTTGTCCAGCTATCCATGCTCTAAATTCCAGAAATCTATTCCTATATTGTGAAGGAGGAACATTATCCAGGGTAAAGTAATTTCCAGTATTTTTTTGGAAATTTATCTGTGGATTTGGCTGTAGTGTTCTAGGCTGTTCAAATTCTTTTTCTGGATCATTAACTTCTTCAACTTAAGGTCCTCTAGAAGATGTAGCATCATCAGCCATCAATTAGTAGGGTATTTCATAATCTAAATCAAAGTCACTTTCTGAAGATTCAGAAGATGAACTTTCCTTTGAAATAAATTCAATTGAAAAGCTGGGCATGACATTTTCAGCACATTTTTCCAAAAAGGAAGAGATGGGATTCACCATCATTAGAGGGTGTTCTGACTCTTTTGGTGATAAGATTGGTGAGGTATTTTTGGGTAATGATTCAGAGGGTGTTATTTTAGGTTTCTCAGTTTGAGAGAAATGAACTGTTTTTCCTTTTTTTATTGTTGTTTCATCAGAGGACTGTGTTTGAGAGGGGGTTTTTAATGAGGATTTAAATCCTTGAAAATTTGGAGGAATATTCAAGGGAGCTGTTGGTGCAGGAAATAAAGGTTGGGTGGAAGAGGCTGTGTATGGTGAACTGGGAATTGAATAAGGGTTGTACAAAAGACCCAAAGGATCTAAAGAGAAAGATTTTAAAGAGGTTTATGAGGATAACTCTTCTTTGTTTCTTTTAAGATCTTTTTCAAGTTGGTCAACCTAGGCTTTCAAGTTTAAAATTTCCATTTCTTTCATTTGAATGTTATTCAATGTGCCTTTGTTGCTGATGATTCGCATAAGTTCCTGGTGCTTTATCTCTATCTACCTTTGTAATTCTACATGAACTGCTGTCATTCATTTTTCAAAGGCTTGGAACTTTTTTTCTGTCAAATTCATATGTTCAGCAACTCCATCAATCTTTTCTTCAATAAGCTTCAGTTTTTTATTTTGAGCACAAGCATTCTATGTCTGCCAGTTGACTACTGCTTCAGCTGGAGTTGTTTGTTTAGGTCTGCCATCTGCATCAACAATGTTTGATTCCAGGATAAAAGGTTGCATGGTAATTTGGTTTTTTATTTCTTTGGTTAAAGGAGGAAAGTCTATGGGTTGGAATATACAGATTTGGGGTAAAGACTTTGGCTTTTGAATCTCAGCTGAGTTTTCTTTTCTTACCCATTTCAAAGGTTTTTTGTAACATGGGAGAGGAGCTGACTTAGGTTTCGGCCGGCAAGGAGGTATTTGAGGCTTGCAAGGTTCAGGAGGAATATTTTGAGTAAGTGGTGGTTTGTACCAAGCAGGAGGAGAATATGATACAAGATAATCATATTTTCCTGAAGGTTGTCCCAGAGTGCAGATGCTTGAATCTCCATCTTCATATCTTCTTCTGAATTCCTTTTCACTATATTTTCCTAGAGATTTCTTCTTTTTCTTTTTCTTCTCATCATCATCAAAGTAGGATGCAGCATAAAAATCATCACAATCACAATAATCAAAATAATAGTGACCATCATGCTTAAAAGCATAGACTGGTCTTCCAGAATTATCAAAAGAGGCTACAAGAATGTTATCTTCTGGATCCCAAGGATTGATCATGAACTGTGTATTAAAAACTGTAGGAGTCTCTTGTTTTCTCCTAAAGATCGTATCAACTGATCCATGAGATCTTTTGATATGCACAGGGTCTGTACCTTAAATTGACTCTACTATCTCATGCAACTTCTCATAATTGGTGATCCATTTTTTTAGGAATAATTTTGACAAATCATTCCTAGAAAGTTGTTTAGGTGTGTGAATAAACATGGGAGTATTATGAGAGTCTGCTTTTATGAACAAAGCATCATTTTGGACATAGGGTAGTGACAGGTTAATAGTATGGTTTTGGAGACGGTAGACAATTTGGTACTAAAGGGTGGCTACTTTGGCTGTGGAGATTTTTTCAGCACCAAGGATCTGGAGTTGGACTTTTAAAGCTGTCAAGGCATGGGGATCAAAAAAGGCAAGATTATAATTTAGGAAAAATGTAAAGAATACTGAGTCAGCATTTAAGGATGTCTCTACAGTCCCAATTACAGTATGTTGATATTGTTTATATCTAGAATCCAAAAGAGCGATCCTAGAGAAAACAGATTGCCCTACTCTACCATTGTAGGAGAGTCTAAACCTTATAGCTATAAAGTGGATGTGAGTGTATCCCTGGTTAAGCCAAGTTCTTAGAAATTCTGGAGGAATTTCTAAGGTCACGAATTGTTCTGTCTGAGAGGCTGGTATATGGTGTTGATCAAAGCTGAAGGCTTGAACATATTCTTTTATAGAAGAAGTGGGTCAGTTTACAAGAGCTTTAAAAGATTGTTTCCAGTTTATTTTGGATTTTGAAAAGGCATCATAAGGGTTCAACAGGGGAAACTTTGATTCTTTAATCTTTTGGTCTTCAGGAAGGTAAGTAAATTCATACAAGTAATCGGTCTTTTTCTGGGTGGTTTGGTTGATGGGGGGTGATAGGGTAACAGTAACAGACTTAGTTGGTACATACTTATAATCACATATTACAGAGGGAGTAGAAGAGGGAACATAAGAGCTTTCTGGTTTTGTCATGTTTAAGAATTTCTTCTCTTTTAGTCTTCATATGAATTATAACAATTCCACCTTATGCAAAAACAAGGCTCTGATACCAATTTTCCACAGCTCCATTAAAACTATATTTCATAGCTATACAAATTATATCATGGACTAGCCAAAGCTATACTTATAGCATCACACAACCAATTTTCGGCCAGACAGTCTGTCCCCTTTTTATAATCTATACAATTATAAATTATAATTATCCCACCTATCTAAATTAAGGAGTAAGCTCTGTACTTACCTCTATGAAGGATCTGGTACATCAGAAACTTAATTAAGAAGTACAAAGAATATATCCTAAGTACACAAATTACTTAATAAAATAATTATGTATAATTATTCATTTAGATATGTGTATGTACTAAAACATGCATTTAGGTTTACATATATTCAAAATATAGCAAAATGACCTAATTTTCTAGCATGCATATATCCCAATTAAACCCTAAGTATACAATTAATGTTTTAGGTTTAAATTAATAATAAAACATGTATTTACTTGGAAATATACCAAAAATAAACTTAAAAACAATTTAAGTGTAGGTTCATAATATAGCATGCAATTATTTAAGAATAAACCTAAAATATACTGAAATTATACCTAAAGTATTCTAATCATTTAATAAAATAATTATGACTAAGTGTACATTTAAAACATGTACGTATTACTAAAATGTATCAAACCTAAACCTAATTATTTAATGTGCACATATCAAAATAACATGCATAATTATTTAATATGCATATACAAAAATACAACCCTAGATATACCAAAAATATTATCATTTAAAATCACTTTAAAAACATATAATGAAAATGAAAAATCCTAAGTGATGCATTCTATATGCAATACATATATATATAGTATAATAACTCACTGGTGTGCACTCCTCGAGATAGACTCGACGGGCCTGGTCCGTTAGGCCTCGTCCTCGATGCAGCTAGAAAATAAAATAATAATAATCGTCAGAATAACTACTAACTCTATACTTCTAGGATTACTATAGACAGATTCAATCAAAAATTCAGAATTAGACTCGGACTGGTTGTCATGTCTTATGAGAAATCTACCAAAATTTCAGCAGAGTCTCCTCAGTAAAACGGACATCTCCTTACAATAGTAGGGCCGATCCTGCACGGAAAACACACTTCGAAAATATATGGTCTCATAACCCTTAGGTCGGACTTCCAAACTACAATTCTACCGACCGAGGTTCACAATTCGCAAGATATACACATAATACATTAAAATTTCAGAAATACTAAAAATGCCCTTGAGTAATCAAAATATAGCAAATTTAAATATTTAAAACACTGAAAATAATTAATTTATCGATAATTACAATAAAATCCCAATTTTAATAAAATATTATTAAAAATCAACAATTCTCGATAAATTCATAAATATTGATCAAAATACATTTTATAAATCCAAATTACACAATTAACTCTAAAACATATTAAAAACCGATAAAAACTCATTTATTTAGAAAAATAGTATATTATATATAATTTGAAAATAATTTACAAAAAATAGTTTTAATTAGTTAAAAATACTAAATAATTTGTAGAAATCATTTTTATACCTCAAATAACTATTAAAACCAATTTAATTATATTTTTAGCCAATTTAGTGTCAAATTACCAAAATACCCCTAATATAAATAAATTCACTATAATTATTAAAAAATTCACCAAAAATAATATAATTACATAAAAATTATTTTCTCAACATATAATTCAATAATATCAATATATATACTTAATTAACCAATTAATTTCAATAAAATACATAATTAACCTAATTTTCCCAAAATTACATAAACTAAATAAATTCAAAATAATTATATAAAAATCACAAAAATTAAAAATAAATTTTTAAAATTCATTTTAACACCTATAAACACCATAAAACACAATTTCATAATTTAATTAATTAAATTTCAAAAATTAGAAAATATTAATAAAATAATCAAAAATTCATAAAAATCAAAATAATTCCTAAAAATTCTACAAAAATTCATGGAGGTAGATTAAGCTACTAGGAATCACATTTGTAAAGGAAGTTTGTGTGAATCAATCAAGATCAACCTAAAAAAAATTCAAAACCCTATAACCCAAAAATAAAAAATCAAACAAAACTTAAACAAATGAAATTTCAAGCTCAAACTAAGCTTAGATTAGGACTCACCAGTGAGAGAGGAAGAAAACAAGACCGGAATTGTGAAGAACGGTGGTCGAACGAAGGTGTGGCCGGAATCTATGAAAGTTTCGGCTTCTCCGGTTTCGCGTGCTGCCGACGAGCTACTAGTGGTCGGAGACGAGGAAGATGGAGGAGATGACGGTGGGTGATGGCAGGAAGAGGGGGAGGCGCAGTGAAGGTTGAGGATCGGGATCGCGCGAAGGAAGAAGATAATGGGAGGTTTTTGTGTTTTGGTTTTTATGTATAATGAATATATGCATATGTTTATTATATGTATATTATACTATATTACATAATTTAATAAAAATTTATTTTATAATATAATATAATGTTACATTAAATCCATACCAGACATATATACATATATATACACACATATATATGTATATATAACACAATAATAAATAACACACACACATAAATAATAAAGCCTAATTTAAATTTAAATGCACGTATTCGTAAATATTTTATTCGACACTTAAAAATCATGCATGAACTCATGCAAATTCATAAAACCGCTTAAAATAATTAATATTTTATTATTTACGTCTTTATTTCTCCGAAAATAAAATTCTTAGGAAAATTTTACATAAAGGACTTAAAAATAATAAAAATAGTTAAAAATAACTTAATAAATAACAAACTCATTAAATAATCATAAATATATATATAAATTATTAATACTGCATATTCCGATGCAGTTTAAAATTGTCACGACCCAAAACAGGGGCCATGACCAACGCTAGGGAACGGGAATTCTTTCGAATCCGGAACCCATAGCAAGCCTAAAAATAAAATAAAACATGCAATAGTAATAACAATATATAATGCAGCGGAAATAAAAATCATAAATATCACAATATTATTTTCATCAACTGGATTTAAATTAAATCTCATCTCATATATATATATCTTTTAATACAAATCCAGTTCAAGTATAATACAATATCTCGCATAAATATAATACATAAAATCCCACAATTAATTTACAACTACTGCAGTGTCTAGATTATAAAAATAAGACTCAAGTAAGCAGTTTATACAAGGAAGCCGGGACGGAAGAAATCCAGCGTATAGGCCTGCTACTGAGGTCTGAAGATGTTGACTCTCCTGAAAAATTGTCAACGGAGGGGAGTCAGACCTCACTGAGTGAATTACTATAATATATATACATACACACTAAATAACAATGCATACAATCAACACAATATGTAATACGTATATATACAGGCAAATTCACACAGATGCAGTAAAAATCATTTTTATATATTTTTATTGAAAATCATCGTTTATGAAGGATCACATAGAACCCTAGAATATCGTAACCTCGAAAACAGTATTAGACAACACTCTAGCCACACAGGCTCACTTAATCCAAATATATCCACTTAATCCATTTAGACAGTAGACTGGCCCCGAGACACTAAGTCAACCGAGCTCCAGTAGTCTGACTGCCAGTGTGATTGGCCCCGAGACACTTGGTCAACCGAGCTCCAGCAATCACACCCAAGCCTAAATACTATAGGCGTACTGGTACATACTCGGTCCTAGTGCTGCCCACTAGGTAGCACGTTCTATCGATATCCTTCATCAATAAATATAAAACATTCATTCACAAAAATAAATGATGCATGAATTTAAATAAAACAACCATATAAACCATATATATACCGGAAATATACCAAAAGTAAACCAGGTATATTTCGAGTATATATACGTCAAATAAATCCAGTTAAATTACAAAATAAACTAAAGATACATTTAAAAACATTTTAAACACAGTTCATTAATAAAACATCCATATAATTTAATATATACCAAAAATAAACCAAAAATATACTTAAATACAAATCACATTATTTATGCATTTTAATCAAAATAAAACATATATTTCTAAAATCATGCATCCTAAGGCATATATATATATATAGTATAGTAACTCACAAATTAGTGCGCTCCATGTCCGACGGGCCTGGTCCACTAGCCCTCGGTCCCGGCGCAACTAAACAAACAATACATAATAGACATCAGAATAACCCTAATAGAAATCCTAGAATTCGATCTAGAATATTAAACACAGAATTGAGATTAAGGTTCGACCGGACATCACGTTTTACGAGAATTCTATCAAAAATTCGACAAAACCTCCCCTGTAAAATGAAAATCTCTCTACTCAAAGAGTAGAGCCGGCCCTACAAAGAAACACACTTCGAAATACAAGCTCAACACTCAACCACAACCCCTCGGTCGGACTCCAGACTACAATCTACTGACCGGGGTCCACAAACACAGAACAATTTAGGAAATACCAAAAATACCCTTAAAATCTAAAAATACATTTTATAGGTAGAAATTACATAATTAACCTTTAAACACAGTAAAAACCGATAAAAACTCATTTTATTAGTAAAACCGTATATTATATATATAATTGAAAATAATTCACAAAAAATAGTTTTAATTAGTTAAAAATACCAAATAATTTGTAGAAATCCTTTTTATATCTTAAATAACTATTAAAACCAATTAAATTACATTTTTAGCCAATTTAGGGTAAAATTACCAAAATGCCCTTATATATATAAATATACTACAATTACTTCAAAAATTCACCAAAAATTATACAATTATCCAAAATTAATTTTCTCAACATATTTATCAATAATATTAATAATTAAACTCAATTTACCAATTAATTTCAAATAAAAACATAATTAACCCTAATTTCCCAAATTTACAAAAACTCAAATAACTCAAAATAAATACATAGAAATTCATAAAAATTCCAAATAAATTCCTATAATTCATTTAAACACCTAATTTAACCATAAAACACAATTTTATAATTTAAATAATTAATTTCCGAAAATTAGAAAATAATATTAAAATATTCAAAAATACCCAAAAATCCAAACAATCTCCAAAAATTCCAAAAAAATTCATACATATAGATTAAGCTACTAGGATCAACATTTGTGAATGAAGTTTTCATGAATCAATCAATTCAAAGCTCAAAAAAATCAAAAACCCTAATATGGCCGAATTGGAAAATTCGAAACCTAAGCAAATCAAGACCATTTAAGCTCAAACCAAAGCTAGAATCACACTCACCGGAGCTCAAGGAGAAGAAAGAGACTAGCGGTGTCAAAAACGGTGGCCAAAATCGTGGTCGACGGCGAGAAGAAGTTTCGGCCAAAAGAAGAAAATGGGGTAGCCGACGCCGGAGAAGGAGGCTGCTGGCGGCGGGGAACGGCTGGGGACAACGGTGGCAAGCCGAGAGGCACACCGATGGTAGGGGAACGGCAGTTGCAGCGATGGTTGGTGGTGAGGGAGTGGTCGGGCACGGGGAAGGAGAAGAAGAAAAAAAAAAAAAAGAAAAGAAAAGAAAAGAAAAAGAAAAGAAAAAGAAAAAAAAAAAAAAAGAAAAATAATAAAAAAATAATTTTAATAAAATATTTGAAAAAAAATTACATCCACACACTTAATATTTAATATTTTAAAATTTAATATTAATTAAAAATAATTAAATAACACATAAACAAATAATTAATTAATAAAATATTAGGATAAAATACTAAACCCTAATTAAATAAATATTTACATGCATAGGCTCTATTTGGTAATTTAAAATACGTAAGAGTTCATGCAAGTCCAAAAATATATTTAAAATAATTAATAATAAAATATTTATGTGAAAATTTCTCCGAAAATGCAAGTCCCGGAAAAATTTTACGTAAAGTACTGTAAATAATACACAATAATTAAAATAGGTTTTAAATACATACCAACTCGTAAAATATCATAATATATATAAAAATTATTAACACTGCATATCCCGGTACAGTGTAAAAATATTTAAAAACACGGGATATTACAAAAATTATTTAAAAACTCGATATATTAAATATACCTTTTTCATCATTTGAGAAAAGTTCATAGGTTTCATAAGTTTTCACCTCATATCAAGTAGTGAGCATAGTATCAGCAAAAGAGGAAAATCATATTTAGAGATCAATTTATTGTGTTAGCAAAGTGCTAAAGAGGGCTGAATTGAAGTACTATAGGATGGAGAAATGGGCTTACGCCCTCCTAACTATAATGAGAAATTTTTGAATTTACCTTTCAAACTGATAGGAAGTAGTTCGACCTGACACTCCACTTAGGTAAACTCTTTAAAGAAACTCCATCAAAGGCAAAATGACAATGTGAACCATTGAAATATGAGGATTAAGACTAGATATGATCTGAAAAGAGCTAGTAAGGCCTAAGCCTTACCTGATTTCATTGTGGAATGCAATTTCAATGAGACTAATTCTAAAGAAAGATAGCCAGGAGAGAAACCTTCTTGTGTCTCCAATCTCAGCAATTCCACTTATTTGTCTTATGAGTAGAATCCACATGCGGATCAATCGTGTAGAGTTGAAAAAGGTGATGCATGGATAGTTTTAAATGGCCCCTAAAGGTTTATGGTTAAGTTTATCTTGAGATTTGATTTCCCTACTTCTAACGACATCTCCAAGTATAAGGCAGAGATAAGAGGACTCTTGTTAGCTAAAGCAGTAGGTGTTTCAAATTTAAAAGTGCATAGAGACTCTCAAAGAAATAGTGAATCAGATCAATAGGGTATTATAGGCTAAAGATAGCATAATGAAGGCATACCTTTGTAAGATGAAGGGGTCATGGTGAGATATGAACAAAAATGAATTCTAATCTACGTAGTGCAGATTCTAAAAGGAGAAAATGGCAAGGCAAACTTCCTCAGAAAAGTGACAATCCAAGAAGAGAAATCCCTACCTAATGGCATGAGAATTGAAGTACTATATGTTCTTATCATTTCTTAGGCGTAGGAGATGTATTCGTTCTAAATTCAGCCTAGTTGGATGAACTCAATAGTTAAATATTTAGAAATAGGGGAGTTACCACCTCAAATAGATGAAGCTCTTAAACGCTCTCTTAAAGTGGCTTAACTCAGTATAATAGAAGAGAGATTATACATGAGAGAATTCCACATTCCTTTATAATGATGTTTGATACTTAAAAAGGCAGATTATGTTATGAAGGAAATCATAAAAGAGCCTATATCACCTACATAGGGGGACAAGTCCTATCTAACTCAATAGTCAGGTAAACGTATCTCTGACCTATCATGACAAAGGATGCAACTGAATTTGTAAAGAAGTGTAACGCATGCAAGCGCTAATTTAGTCCATGCATTGCCTAATCATTTATTACTTCATTAAATGAGTAGAAGTCGAGACACTCACCACCATAACTCTTCAAAAGGCCATTAACTTCTTATAAAAAAATGATCTACCGGTTTGGTATGACTAAGATTTTAATATTTAATAACGGAAAGCAATTTTCACTTCTGCCTCATATGCTCGAATGAACGTTCAGGCAGAAGTGTCCAATTAAGTTATGCTACAAGGCCTATAGAAGAAGCTAAAGAGGGCTAGTGCCAGATAAGTAAAAGATTTACTCATTGCCAGACATGCAGAAGATCTACTCATTGCCAGACAAGTAAAAGATCTGCTCAGTGCTAGACAGGCAGAAGATTTGCTGACTGCCAAAGAGGTAAAATATCTGCTCAATGCCAAACAGGCAGAAGATTTACTTAGTGCTAGATAGTCAGAAGATCTGCTCAGTGCTAGACCGATAGAAGATCTATTTAGTGCTAGACGGGTTGAAGAACTACCTAGCTTTCTATGGTCATACAGGACCATACACAAATCCTTTACTAGAAAATAAGTCAAAGTCTTCTACCTCCCACATAGGATTAAAATTTCTTTATAGAAACTTATTGAAAGATTTGAATCTCTTAAAAGGGAGTCAAATCTATTTAACAAGATTATCTACTCAAGATTACCTACACAGGAATCTATACCTCCTACCTAGGAGCAACATATCCTCTATTATCAATGCATACTTAGAAATCACTAACTCGCCCATGGGAGAAAGCCCCCTTGTCTTAGAAACCCATATAGGGGACAAACTCTAAATCATAAGGGAAACCAAACCCTTCAACTTTTAAATAAAGTCCTTTGAAAGTAAGGCACTCTTTATAAGTGAGAATCCATACCATAAGGGTTTAAAAAACGCAAATCCTCCCATCACAGGTACTATCACGACCCAAAACAGGGATCATGACCGGTGCTAGGGAACGGGAATTCTTTCGAATTCGAAACCCGTAGCAAGCCTAAAAATAAAAAATAACACATGCAATAGTAATAATAACACAATTAAGTAAAATACTGTGTAGCGGAATAAAATCATAAATGTCAAAATAATATTTCCGTCAAACGAAATTAAATCGAATTCTCATATCATATATAAATAAATCCTTTAATACAAGTTTCAGTTTAAATTCTTAAAATACATAACTCACACAAATATAATACATAAAACCCACAATTTATTTACAACTACTACAGTGTCTAGATTATAAAAATAAAACTCAAGTGAGAAGTTTACATAAAGAAGTCGGGACGGAAGAAATCCAGCGTACAGGCCTGCTACTAAGGTCTGAAGACGATGACTCTCCTGAAAAATAGTCAACGGAGGGGAGTCAGACCTCACTGAGTGAATTACTATAATATATATACATGCATACTAAATGACAATGCATACAGTTAACAATATATATATAATATGTATGTATACAAGCAATTACACACAGATGCAATAAAATCATTTTATATATTTATTGAAAATCACTGTTTATGAAGGATCAAATAGAACCCTAGAATATTGCAACCTCAAAACAATGCTAGACAACACTCTAGCCACACAGGCTCACTTATTCTAAAATATTCACTTATTCCATTTAGACAATAGACTGGCCCCGAGACACTAAGTCAACCGAGCTCCAGCAGTCTGACTATCAGTGTGATTGGCCCTGAGACATTTGGTCAACTGAGCTCCAGCAATCACACTCCCAAATCACATCACACATCAAATAATCATATCCAATCGATATCCACAAATGGTTAGTAATATAGCCTAAATGCTATAAGCGTATCGGTACGTACTCGGTCCTAGTGCTGCCCACTAGGTAGCACGTTCTATTGATATCCTTAATTAAAATATAAAGCATACATTCATAAAAGTAAATGATGCATGAATTGAATAAAATAGCAACATAAACCATATATATACTAAAAATATACCAAAAGTAAACCAAGTATATTTCGAGTATATATACGTCAAATAAATCCAATTAAATCGTAAAATAAACTAAATATATATTTAAAAACATTTTGAACATAAATGTCTAATAAAGCATGCATATAATTCAAAATATATTAAAAATAAACTTAAGTACTGATTAAATTATTTATTCATATTTAATCCAAATAAAACCTACATTTCTAAACCATGCACCCTAAAGCATATATATATATAATAGTAACTCACACTTAGTGCGCTCCTCGAGATAGGTCTGACGGGCCTGGTCCACTAGGCCTCGGTCTCGATGCAACTAAACAAACAAAATAACAGACATCAGAATAAACCTAACAGAAAATCCTAGAAACTCGATCTAGAATATTAGACACAGAATCAGAATTAGGGTTCGACCGAACATCACGTTTTACGAGAATTTCATCAAAAATTCGGTAGAACCTCCCCTGTCAAACGGACATCTCTCTACCCAAAGAGTAGAGCCGGCCCTGCAAAGAAACACACTTTGAAAAAATAGACATAGAATTATATCCACAACCCCTCGGTCGGACTCCATACTACAGTTCATCGACCGAGGTCCACAATTTACAGAACAATATAGAAATACTAAAAATACCCTTATATCACATAAATACATTTAATAAGTAGAAATTACGTAATTAACCCTAAAACACAGTAAAAATCGATAAAACTCATTTATTTAGAAAAATCGTATATTATATATATAATTTGAAAATAATTCATGAAAAATAGTTTTAATTAATTAAAAATACTAAATAATTTGTAGAAATAATTTTTATACCTTAAATAACTATTAAAACCAATTTAATTACATTTTTAGTCAATTTAAGGTAAAATTACCAAAATACCCCTATATATATAAATACTAAAATTACTCCAAAAATTCACCAAAAATAATATAATTGCACAAAATTTCTTTTCTCAACATATTTATCAATAATATCAATAATTAAACTCAATTAACTAATTAATTTCAACTAAAAACACAATTAACCCTATTTTTCAAAAACTACATAAACTAATTAAATTCAAAATAAATACATAGAAATTCATAAAAATTCCAAATAAATTTCTATAATTCATTTCAACACCTATAATTACTATAAAACACAATTTCATAATTTAATTAATTAATTTTTGAAAATTAGAAAATAATAATAAAATATTCAAAAATACCCAAAAATCAAAATAATTTCCAAAAATTCTCACATGTAGATTAAGCTAAGGGGAACAACATTCTTGAAGGAATTTTTCATGAATCAATCAAATTGAAGTTCAAAAAAATCAAGAACCCTAAAATGGTCGAATTACCAAAATCGAAACCTAAGCAAATCTAGACTATTTTAAGTGAAACAAAGCTTGGAATCACACTCACCGGAGCTCAAGGAGAAGAAAGATACCAGCGGTGTCAAAAATGGTGATCGGAAACGCTGTGAACGACGGTGGCCAAAGTTTCAGCTTCTCCGGCCAAAACGAGCTTCCCGACACCGGAAATGGACTCTGCTGGTGGCGGAACAGCTGGAGGAAGGAGGTGGCACACCGGGAGGCACATTGATGGCAAGAGAACGGCGTGACAGTGGCCGAATTCGCGTGAGGGACGATCGGGGAAGAAGGAGAAGCTTCAATGGTAATTTCGTAAATAACACAAACTTTATTTTTTTGTTTAATATTAAATGTATATGTATATATATATACTTTTACACTATATATTAAAATAATATAAACTCACACACATTAAATATACACCACAAACATATAATTTAATATTTTTAATAATTTATACACTAAAAATAATTAAATAATATTAAAATTAATTAATAAATAATAAAATATTAGGGTAATTAATTAATCCCTAGTTAAATAAATAAATACACATATATACATTTTTTAGTACTTTAAAAATATATATGAGTTCATGCAAGTCCGTAAAATTGTTTAAAATAATTAATAATAAATAATTTACGTGTCAATTTTCCTGAAAATACAAGTCCCATGAAAATTTTACGTAAAGTGCTTAAAATAACATAAAATAAATAAAAATAAATTTTAATTAAATAACAACTCATGAAATATCGTAAATATATACAAAAATTATTAACACTGCATATCCCGATGCAGTATTAAAATATTTAAAAAAAACACGAGATATTACAGGTACTAAATCCTATTTTCAAATAAGTCCTCTAAAAGTAAGGCACTCTCCATAAGTGAGAATCCACATCAAAAGGGTTTAAGAAACATAAATCCTCCCATCAAGGATGTCAAATCCTACTTTGAAATTAGTCCTCTGGAAGTAAGGCACTCTCCCTAAGTGAGAATCCATGCCATGAGGGTTTAAGAAACACAAATCCACCCAAGGCACAAACCAACCTTCTCAGGAAGGCTCTCAATTAAATTTGGAAGCTAAAATCTCTCCACAAGTAAGAGTTCCATGTTCCTATGGACTTGTGATATAAATATCTTACTTGATAAATTCCTGCTCGGCAAACCTTCCTACTTGGAATGCCCAAACACTCCGGAAACCTACCTACTTGGATGCCTAGACACCCAGAATACTTAGGAAGGCCTACCTACTTGGTGGCACTTGAATGCTTTTGAAGGACATCCCAACAGTTTCACCTTGAAGAGTGCCTATATGTTTTCAAGTCTCGAGTGCCACTACTCTCTACTTGGGACTTAGAGGGGACTAGTGATGATACATGAAAAATCCTTATGAATACTATAATGACACGTGTAAAGTAAGGTCAACCAAGATGACATGTCAACTACCTTTGACCAGTTGACTCCCGTTCTTGAAGCTCTCCTCCTTAGGAAGATTGCAAATGAGGGACCTCAACCTTTCAGTACTTTACACCTTATGACTAATGCACTCAGGGAGGAACCCCACCTATCTAACCATCATATATAGGGAGGAACCCCACCCTACCCCTCATTAATTCACTATCCCATCATGCAGTTGGCTACCACTCCTTGACAAGTTATCACTCGCAGTAAGGCTCCCCGCTTATAAGATGCTAACACGTGGCGTCCCCCTTCACCAATGTCCTCCTTGCTTATGAGATGTTAATAAATGGCATCTACTTTTTACCAACCCCATTTTATAAGCACCATACTTCAAGAAATATGGGTATCTTCTCTCTTTTTTTTTTTTTACTTATTCTTCTTTTTCTTCACCATACACATGTTCTCTTATGAACATGAGAACAACCATTTTTTACAATATAATTCTTGGAGAAACACATCTCTCCAACAAGAAATCTATGTTGACTTAGGCATTAGAGAGGCTAGGGGTATCCCTACCCTCCTTGACCTAGATTTGCTTGTCTTGTAGGTATTCTTAAGCCACATCACAACCGGAGCTAAGGTAAAAAGGTCCAAGAATCATCATTATCCAAAAATACTGACATTTGCAGAAAAAAGGGCTTCCCTATGCACTACAACATCTTTTAATTGGCATGTGCAATAATATGTAAAATCTACCAAATGCACTAGAAAAATTATCCTCTCTCTAGGAGCTGAATATTTCCAAGTGTCCAAAACTTATGTCATTCTTAAAAGAAAAACTACCACAATCACTCAAGATTTTAAGAATTTCAATATGGGCCAACCTCAAATCACTTTCTGCAAGCCTCCATGAACTCACAAATCTTGAATGTTTGCCTATACGACCTTGCTAAAAACTAGCTTGCCAATTTCTGGGTTGCTGCCCACTTTTCATTCATTATACATCATGGAAGAGAGGTATGTAGAAGGTGGTGAAGACTGGCCAAAGCTACAACATATTCTTAAGAAGCATACTAGTGTCTTTTAAAATGTATGTTTATGTGAAGCAAATGGTAGAAAATGAGAAGGATTTATAGGTACTACTTAATCATAAAGTGTCTTTTGCACCATTTTTCTTTCTTATTTTTACTTATAAAATGTGTTGATTTTAGTCATACATTGTGTAACTGTGGACAGAAGCATTTTGTCCTGGATCTACGGAGAGCTACTATCACTTTATCAATCAACTTCCATAGCATTTGGAAAAGATTCTGTTTTATGGAAAGACACTCCAATTCTATTTGTGTTAATTAATGTTTATCTGTCAATAATTTTTTAACATGTTAATAGGAATCCCTATTTTTCAGATTTAACCAGGAAAAATATACGCTAATGGTTTGAAAGCTTTGCATTTGACCGGAAATGTAATAATTTTTAGAATAAGTTGGCAATCAATGGCATTTCAATATAATGCATCTCCAATTTTCATTTCCTATTTAAGATAGAGCATTGGAATTAATTATTATGTTATATCAAAAGGTTATCCGTATAATACTCAACGTCATGTTAGTGTTCTAGTTTCTATGAGCTGGAATTCATCATATAAAAATGAAAAGTTATTTGCTTTTCATAATCTCATGGTTCCTTCTTGAAGGAATATGTTCAGTAAGTTTAAGTTTAAGAGTGAAGATTGATGAATGCAGTTGCCTTGTCAATATGTTGAAAATATTTGAGGAATGTACTATGCAGTGATATGATATGAAATGTCACCGGCCCTTTACTAGCTAGTCAGGAACATATGATATAAAGATTTAAGGTGTACAAATGATGAGAGTAGTATGGGTGAGATAGTACCTATTCTTACATGTTTGGAGTAGAAAAAACAGAAAGCTCAATAAGGCCTATATCATACCCATGCCTACGTCTTTAAAGGAAGAAATTAAAAAAATAAAAAAAGAAACATTTATTTATTAAAAACAAGGTAAAGAGTAGTAGAGTAGGAGTAGATTATGGTTTAAAAAGACGACACCCAAGAAGAAAAAAAAAAAGATTAGAGTTAGGAAGTGTTACATAATTAAAATGTGCAATCTCCAAGAACAAAATGAGAGAAAGCAAACTAAATGATGATGATGAGGTGTTGGAATGAGAATGGTGCGTGATATTGGTGTGACTTGGCATCTTTTTAAAACTAATAGAAGTTTTTTTTTTTTTTTTTCTTTTTCTTCTATTGCATCAAATATTTTTCAGAATATTTATGCCAAAAAAAAGAATATTTTTCAGAATATTCATTATTAAAAAATGAGACCTTTTTTGTCCTAATAAATAAATAATTACATATTATGACCAAAAAATAAAAAAATAATTACATATCAGTTCAAAAAAAAGACTCCATAAACAAATTTAAAATGCTAACAAACTCACTCGGTCAGCCTTTTTTTCCTTTCCTTTTTTAAATAAATAAATAAATATTTTAGAAGAGAGAGGAGAGGTAGGAGAGATGAGACAGAAAAGAGAAGAGAAGAGGTAAATTTATAATGGAATTGGGAATGCCAATATTTGCAAGCGCCATTTAAAGGGAAAGGGGAGAGCGGAAGAGGGGAGGTGCAGAATCAATCAGGCGGACGACACCGTCACTTTCACACCGCCATCTCCACCTCCAACTCCACCCAATCCATATCTTTGCTTGCTCCGCATTTCCAATAATCCACCCCTCTCCCCATATCATTTAATACCAATTACAATCCAATTCTCCGCCTACATTCCCTGTCTTCTTCTCTTCTCACATCAGCTCAGGTCAGTTTTCTCTTCTTCTCTTCTCCTCTCCTCTATATTATTATTTTTGTTAAAAATCATTTCTTTACAAATCAAATTAACCGCCCAAAATTATTTCCTTTTTTTTTATCCATTTTCATTTCAATAACAAAGAAAAATATATATGTAGTACACGGATTCATCGCCGCCGCGGCCCTCGCCCTCGCCGGCCAAAAATTATGCGTCTTTCTTTTGAAACCGAGTTGACTCGTTTAGGATATCATTATCGGGCCGGTGCTCGTTTTAGAAAAGGGCATAATAGGACTTTCGCCTTGCCTTTTATTTTTCCTTGTACTGGTAGCGGCTCCAGCTATCCACCTCGTGTTCGTTGCTTTCCGGTAATTGTGTTAGTTAGTCCTCTTTTACTATTATACCCTCAAACTATACCTCTTATTCCCCCATACGCATCCTCCTCGAAATTCTTGAGGATGTCTTATCCTTCCCTTTTAATTACGTTACGTCAACTGTTAGAGCTGTAACCTTTCTTTCGATTTCTTTTTCTTTATCGTATTATTAAAAAAAAAAAAAAAACGTTGGAAATCTCTGTTTTATTAATTAAACTGTGAAATAACGTTTTCTATCAGCTATCACGCGACCGAACGAGTCCCAATTAAAGCGTAAACAGCCATCTTTTTAAATTCACATGTTGTTTTATTTGCAGAAACGCGTTTGGTGAAAAAAGAAAAAACGGCAACAACAACAACAAAAAGAATCAAAGCTTGTTTCTTGGTTGGTGCTGCTAGCTGTTACGTCAATCGGGCTGTCAAAGAAGGTAACTTGACTTGACAGCCCGATTTTCTTGGAATTCATTGCTTTGTTTTAATAAGGTAATAGAATATGCCATCTTTGACTAATTTCCTGTTTTGCATTTCCTTTCCTCTTTCGAATTGGATTTCAACCAATCCTATCAAAATATAAACAACTCGCCTGTCTTGGCTTGTTGGTATTATTCTTCTTCTATTAGGAATTGCTTGTCATTGATATTCTATTTTTTTCTTCAATTTCTTGCAGGTGTTTACCTTTTCTTTCTTTCCCAGATTTTTGGACATTTGGATTGTGACCGGATTTTTACTTCCCATATATTCACAACATTTGGTTTGCCTTCGAATTCTTATCCTACATTGCTTTATTTCTTGACTCTACATTATGGCCTTTTTTTCTGGAAATTTTCAACGACCCATAGTTGCGGCTGCTGCCGTTGTTGTCGCTTCTCTTGCTCCTGATAAGCTCCAATATCATAAATCATTAGATTCATGCTCAACCTCTGATCGTGTGGCACAACCAAACTTTTCATGGGTTTCACATATTTCAGTTTCTAAGCTAACCAACTTGTCTTTCGTGACTAGGACTCATGTTCCTCTACCTAACACTAGCTTAGTTCCTAATTCAATTCATAAAATTTTCCCCAATTTATTGGCCTCTTCATCTCCTTCTTCTTCTTCTTCTTCTTCTTCTCCTTTCCTTAATTCATATCAGTTCGCAGAGTTGGCAAAAGGGCCTCCTAATCCAACTGCATTTACAAAAGCAATTCCTACTTCTCCTCCTGATGTATTGTACAGATGGCATTTGCCTGAACCAGATGCTATTGATATTTCTGGCTCTTCTGATTGCTCCTTGGCCAAGTCTAGGACAGTTGTGGTTTTGTTGGGATGGTTAGGATCAAAGCAAAAGCATCTTCAGAAATATGCAGAGTGGTATACTTCCAGGGGATATCATGTCATTACTTTTACTTTTCCAATGTCTGAGATTCTGAGTTACCGAGTTGGTGGAAAAGCTGAACACGACATAAACTTGCTTGTGAACCATCTGGCTGACTGGCTGGAAGAGGAGCATGGGAAGAACTTGGTTTTCCATACTTTTAGCAATACTGGATGGCTAGCGTAAGCAGCTCGCTTTCATCTTTCACATTCAAACCTTGCATTGAAGCATCCCACTAGTTTATTTTCCAGGTTCTTGTGATACCATTTTGGCTTGACTTTGATGTATCTTGTTGCAGATATGGAGCTATACTCGAGAAGTTTCAGCAACAGGATCCTTCTTTAATGGGAAAGATCAAGGGTTGTATTGTGGATTCTGCACCAGTTGCAGCCCCTGACCCTCAGGTAAATGCTGCTTTGCCCTTCTTGTTGGCATTATTAACTAGACATGGTATTACCGGCACATGAGGCTTTTTTATCTGTTCCTTTGAATGCATTGATAACAAATTCACTTCTTAAAAATGTTTTTTGGTGGAATGACCTGATATGGTGTATGGGTTCTGTGGATGGCACAAATAAAAAAGCCATGAAATTATCTATGTTACATCTCATTTAATTAATTAATTTGGCAATGGCTACTGTTCTGACTTATTCCACAAATTGTGTTTTCTCTCAGTATTTATTATTGTGGCAATCTTCATATGCTTGATGCTTATCTTTCTTTTGGTTTTGTGGACTGCTGTTAGTCAACTCTCTGTTGCATTTGTAAGCCTTGGCTTCCAGTTTGATCTTATGTACACCCCTTTCTGAGCATAAATAGTTCATAATACTTTTTCCTATTCTATGGTGCGCACACATCATTCTCATGGCAATTATATTTCCATGTGCAAAATGATAATATAATGCAGTTTTCTCTTACATGTTCAGCACTATTTGTTCAAACCATATGTACTATTTGACCAATTTTATTACCAATAATATCCTTTTCATGCCTGCTTCACAATTTCAACTACATGTTTATCTTTTCTAATAAATCTCTCCGTGCAGGATCACTGTATTCGACTTTGTTGCCCTTTTAGGGTCATAATCTGAGAGCTCATATTCTTTACTTCATTCTGTAGGTCTGGGCTTCAGGTTTCTCAGCTGCTTTTCTAAAAAAGAACAGCGTTGCTACCAAAGTAAACTTGCACTCAAATGAATCAAATGTGGAGGTATCAGTTGGGAGAAAAACATTTGTAGAACCCAAACCTGGAGCAACTGAAGCAGCTCTATTGGTAATTCTGGAGAGGTTCTTCGACATGGTTTTGAATCTTCCTTCTGTGAACAGGTAGTGTGCTTTTACCAACAAAAACGACTAGATAGAATACGTCTTGATCATTAACACATTTCTCATAGGCACATATTCATTTCTTATATTATTGCATTGCAGGAGGCTTTCAGATGTGTTGACTTTATTATCTTCAAGACAACCAAGCTGCCCACAGCTGTATATTTATAGTTCTGCAGATAGAGTTATCCCTGTAGAGTCCGTGGAATCATTTATAAAGGAGCAGAAAAGAGCAGGGCATGAGGTCAGGGCTTGCAACTTTGTGTCTACACCTCATGTTGATCATTTCAGAAATGATCCAAAACTATATGGCACTCAGCTTAGCCAGTTTTTGGATGACTGTGTGCTTACCTGTTGCAAACATGCTTAACTGTAACGGACGAGGCAATGGATTCAAGCCTCAAATTCTTTTTTTTTCTTTCTTTTTACTACTTTACAGTTATACAGTATATAGAAATTACTGGGTGTAAAGTGCAACAGGAGAATAACAATTGTTAACTTCTAGAGAGCTTTTGGATAGGTGTAACTAAATTAGGCAATGCCCGGTGCAAAGCTGCCTCTGATAATTGTAATTGTCATTTATTTTGGTAAAAAAAAAAAGTGCAAAATTCTATAGATTATATTGCTCTGCCAATACAGAACTGAATTTTCATTCTTTTGCTTCTTAATTTTTTTTCATTCTTTTGCTTCTTAATTTTTTTTCATTCTTTTGCTTCTTAATTTTTTCTCAATGTGATGTTGAACTGAAGTATCTCCACACCTCAAACAGCCCATTTTGTTCAGCCTGTCTTACTAAATGATTGCAAGGCAAATTTGCAAGATCTTGCACCCAATTTTGCACAAAAGTTTTATGTTGTGTACTAAATACGACAACCTAAATGAGCTCTACTGGCTGGCAGTGCTAAAAGATTTCGAGGTAGTAATGAAGCCAAACATATATACATGTACATATATTATGATACAAATACATCTCCAGGATTGCTTCTAGTACATGGATTTTGACGAGTTCTTGTGAAACAAGCCAAAAAAAAAGGATTGCTAAAAGAACACTGTACAAATCATATTTCATAATATAAACAACCACCAAAACAGATGGCCTGTGTTTTTATTTTGAATATCAGGCAGTAGGGTAAGAGGCTTGCATTGCTATGCCACATAGGCCTTCTTTTGCGGCTATGTCTCGTTCTATGCGAATGTATCCTTCTTCCCCCCACTGGGTGCCCCATGAGTTCTTCACTAACCAATATTTCTTCCCATTGCTCACTCCATAACCAACAGCAGCGACACCATGATCTAGTTCTGTTCCACAAGACCCTGTGAAGATGCCGCTCTTGTAGAATTGAAAGTCGAATCCTGAAGCATCAATGGCAACAGAAACTGGTTGGTTAGCAACAGCATTCCTTAGTGCAGATTCATTGTTTGCTGGAACATCTTCATAACCGGTAATCTTGGCTGAAGGTTTGGTTTCCTCCTTTGAGTTGCATGTGCTATCAGCCGCATGATATGGATAGGTGGCTTCACTAGCTAAGCCATGCTGTTCAATGAATTTAAAGGCATCATCAATCAGACCACCTTGACAACCTTGATCCTGGCTGTTGGTGTCACAGTCAACAAGTTCTTGCTCTGAAAGAGAAATCAATTTTCCAGTTCTAATCTCGGTGATTCCTTCCACTGCTGCCACTGCTGAAAACGCCCAACAACAGCCTACATATACACATTGAAAGAAGACTTATAAATTTTTCAATTCATATAAAACTTTCATCACATCTCTCAAAGACTAATACTTACCACATTGGCCTTGATCCTTGATCGGTGTTACAGCACCTTTCTTTCTCCAATCAATACTAGCTGGTACTGCAGCAACACTATCATATCTAAAGGGTCCTGCTTGAGCAGAGCACATATGACCCTTGAACCTATTACGTGCGGCTCTGAACTCTTCATTTGTAAGATCTGCAAACTGATTGACTGCAAGCTTGTACGACTTGTCTGTTCCACCATTAAAAGAATCTATACGCTGAACATTTTCCTTGAATATCTTGTAACGCATCTGTTTCTCGTCAGCATCCTTGTATACACGTTCATGAGCAGCCATCCATTGCTCATGCCTCTCATACATTGACGCATCTTGGAGAGTTCGAGCCATGGATTGAGAAGTCCAAGCTCCTAAAATGAAGAGTAAGGCTAAACTAATGCATAGATACTGTTTCGCGAACTCCATTGCGAGAACAACTTAAGGAGAAGTTACAGTAATTGCAAGGTATGTGCAAACGGTCAGGCACACAAGCTCCAGTCACCTTATGGCTTATAGAATGACTACTTATCCTTTTATGGTTGCATGCCGTCTCCAACTTTCCAAGGCAGGCCTTTCAACGCTACGTGCCATCTAAAGTGTATCAATTTGGCTCTACTGGTAATTGTTACAGCAAAGGATTTTTAGTCCTATGCTTTGCTACATCAAAACAAACACACAAACTGTTGTTACCGTGCCGTTCCATTTATTGTGGAGGGTTAACATCAGTTGAACGGACTGGAACTTCCACATTGAATCATTCACCCGCTTTGGTGATCTCTCTTTCATTGAAATCTAGAACAATTCAACTTCGTTAATCTCTCAACTTGCAAACAGAGAATTTTTTATTTTTTTCTTTTTTGCTAATGTATACATATATGTAAATGTGGAGTTGCAGTGGTAAAGCAAGGTTTGAAGTCTATTGCCGTCCTACCATCGAGTAGGAATATCAAACCTGAAAAGAAACCTGATGCCCACCATTTCGGTCAAATTAAGACTTGAAAGCCATTTAATCACTGCACCCTTTTCTATAAATGGGAAACTTTTTAGAATCATGGATTCAATTTAAGCCAGGAGCTGCAACCAGGAGGTTCAGTGCATATGCAAAATTCGATTCAGTTTACACAACAATGTGAGAGGAAAACCAGTTCCACAAGTCCTGAAAATCAAAATGCAAATTCATTCCATTTCACTCCTTTCTATTGCCAAACTCATCAAACAAAGGAATTAATACAACAACAAATTTAATAACCAGCTCGTAATCTAACTTTTCCAAATCTAAACTCGTGGAATTACATTCTGTAAGCTTATCATATCGCAATTGACAACAGCAACACTAATTGAAAAAGTTGTCAGTATGTCAACAAGGTTTCTGTCCCAGGAGTGATGCTTTATAGAATACATGGCTTTGTGCAATCTCAATGCGATCTCTTGGGTCATTCATTGTTTCATCCCTTAATGCTTGAAGAATGGCCTGTGCTGAAAACTCCCTGAAATTTTTAAACACATGAAAATTTATGAGATTGCACTTCTATGCCGAATGTAACGTGTCAATTCAAACAACTGTGACCTGACTATGCATTTAGTGTTTAGACACATTGATTCAAAACATGTCATGGTTTAGATTTATGATGAAAAAATAAATTATATATTGTCTAATTTAACCTGAGATACCTTGTTATGAGTATTTTATAAAGCATCTTCAATATGGGGCAAAGTTCTACTGGGGCTACAGGTTTATTTTCTTCAGGATGTAGGACACTTAAGCAGGACTGACTCAGCAGTTCATAGAATGCTTTCACCGCAGATACACCCTGCAAAGCAAAAGGTGGCTCAATTTATTGCAAGTAACAGATTTGCAAAGCAGAAGAAAATAAACTCTTATCACAAGTTACTGGAAGATGGTCAGGCAACTGGAAGTTTAGCAGCAATAAAACTAGAACTCTTTAAGTTGAACACGATTCAGCCAGTTCTATACCTGAATCATCCCCTTGCCCTTAATGCTATCACCCATATCAAGGTTCAAGCGCCCACTGGCCAACTGCTGACCATACCATGCATTACGACCTTTCAATAAGGTTACATAAGTGTCAGCTAACAGAGGACCAGCAAGTTTCTCAGGTTCTTCTGACAGCAAATGTGTGATAAATATCATTTCTGATGTACAGTGAGCGAAGTACACTGATTTACTGGTTGCACTCTCATTGGTTAGAGCTGCTACCATTCCTGTAGGATCAGGATTCAAAGTTAAAACATGTATTGAAGATCTGAAACTATCTATTTTCATGATTGCCTTAATCTTAAGAAGATTTTCCTTTCATAGCCAAAATTTGAAAACAAGAACAAGAATGCTACAAGCACATTAACATAATGCACAACGTAAAATTTAGTCACTTCATGATGATGCATTATTCAACTCCCTCTAGAGCCAAAACCATTTCCAAAGACAATATGTCTAAGTTCCATCAGGATTCAAACACATGTAGCATAAACATTTCAACATGCATCAAACACCAAAATCATGACCTATGAACTCGAGATTCAGAATATGAAGAGCATGAAGCTTACCAGCTCCAATAGCATATACATTTTTTAAGCCACCCATGACCTCGTGAGTAACAAGATCACTATTATCCCACACTATAAAGTGAGGCTGCCTCAAAAACATTGCCAAAGGTACCCTCCATTTATCTGCTCCACAAATTCGGGCATTAGCATATTCCTTATTATAAATCTCCGAAGCTATGTTAGGTCCTCCAAGATAGAGGATGTTCTCCATTGGAACTCCAGCTGCAGAGCAATATATGATCAACTACATGCAAATTTGATATTAAAAAAAGGAAGATAAACAGTTAATAAGACAAAAAGATCTAGGAAATGTAATCTTACTTGCTCGATTTATCATTTGAGTGGGAGTTACTATGCGTGGCTCAGGCTCCAACTCAGCCTCAATGCCTTTTGCCAAGGAGATGATTACTGGTACTGTAATCCTCTCCTTCCAGTACCTACTAATTTGCTCGAACACCTCACGGGTTTCAGTTGATGGCAATCCATTGATAACAATATCAGCATCCCACACAGCTTCCTGCAAATTGGTTACAACCTTTAAAGGGCAAAGTGGGGTATCTATCATATTTAAGCAAAAGCCATCTTTCAAAATCTCATCTGCATGCAAAGTCCTATCACCTAATCTTGCCTCAACATACTTCAAATAGGCACAACGCCTAATCAATCTCCTTAATACGTCTTCCCTGGAATTAATCACTTCAAACAAATGCTCAGCTGTGGCCCTATCCACTGATTTGCCGGGCCTTCTCCATATCCTTATTAGAACCTTATCTCTTAGGTGACCGTAACTATCTTGCAGTAAAGCAGTAAAAACACTACCCCAAGCGCCAGCTCCAACACCAACAATCCTCAAAGGATCACATTCTGCTTTGCCCATGAGACGTCGAAGCTCATCAAGCTTCTCTTCTAAAGCACCATTTGAGTTCTGATTATGATTTGATCCATTGGAATGGACATTGTGATTTACTGTTTCAGTATTTCCAACCATTTTCTCTCCCAATTGCACAAACCGTCAAGCCTTATGCGATCAAAGGATAATGGAAAGTAGCACCAATACCAAAGAAAAGATTTTTCCTGGCGATACGCCCTAAGCTCAACACAGGAATAAATAATATACTGGTACTAGAGACCAATGATTTTGAACAGTTTCTGTGAAACTTGAAGCAGCTCAATTTCCAGTTTTATATAGGCTAAATCCCTCAACCAAGTGTAAGAGCTTAGATCATCAAATCAGCAATCAAACATAACAACAGCTAGATTTTACTGATTCTAGAAAATTGGCTCAAAAATCAAACACTCTATAATGTAGTTCCCAAATGAATTTTGCCACACGGGTTTTTCATGGTCTTTAATCTCATCAGCATCTATCCTGACAACCCAAGTAAGATAGTGCAGATGAAATGCAAAAAATGAACTTCTAAAGTCTATAGCTTTGGTCAACTATCCCCACCAAAATCAGTGAGCAAAAGGTGAAAAAAGAGAAGAGAAAGCGAACCAACCTCAGTTGTCGGCTAACTCAACGCGGTAACACTGATTCGAGCGTTTGTTTGTTATCTTGTTCTGCTCACGTCGTTCACACAATATCATACAAAATGGGTACCTTCCAGAAGTGGAATTAAGAAGGTAGAACTCAATCTAAAGAAGTCAGTTTGGGAAATTAAAGAAGCGTGTGTATCTAGAATAGAAACGTAATTATTCACTGTACGTTTGCGTGTGTTATTGCAAGTGAAAGCGAGAGCCATAGCTGAGAGCTGATATGTCGCCAATCTCAACGTTACTGCTTGACGCTTTGCTTCATATGATCATGCCATGTGGCAGAATTTATTAACCTGCTGATTGAATCGCCGTTTTAATGGCTCAATTAACAAGTTAATTATCTCCCATAAAACGCTATAAAAAATTAGTAATAAGAAAGTTGCTTTTTTTTCATAAAGTTGCTATTTTTTTTAACCCCCATATTGCCAAAAGAAAGTAAAGTTTAGATTTTTACATTATACATTAAGATGGAGTGATAACAAGAATTGAAATTGCGAGGAACCATGAAACTTGAAGCGTTTGGGTTGTTGGTTGTAATTGCTCCAGCAAGAGATTAACGAAATTGCATTGAGCTCACTCCAATCACCAGTAATTAATTTCTTTTTCTTTTTATCGTGTGTGTTTTGATCCTCTCTCTCTGTGCTCGCATACATTTCCTTTTATGTTTTTATATTCTGCTGTCTTTGCTCTGTTGCGAGTGTAATGTTTTTAGACCAATCTATTATGTTGCTCTTAGAAAATGTGAATCAGGACAATGCTGACAAACAGAATTTAGATGGGTGTTCTTGTGTGCCTGCTTGTAACCAGACTGTATCTATTCTACATTTCTAAAAATGCTGCAGTTATAAAATTGAGATGGTGTTCTCGTGGAAGATTGAAAAGGTTTGTTGTGCAATTTTAGTTGCTCTTGATGTTTCTCTCTTTAAATTAGTGAAATTCTGTTACCCTGTTGGGAATTTTTCCTTCATGTGTGCTATGGTTTTGGAAGCGTCTAGCGTCCATAAATGCTTTGTTCATGTTTGATGAAAGTCCTCAACCAAAATATGTTCTTCGAATTCTAAAGATTTAATCAAGATATTTTCAGTTTAGAACTGGAACTTGGACTTGATGAAACAGAATATTTGCACCTGATAGGCAAACGAGTATCTCTTATTCTTGTTATTCATTATTTTAACCTTTTGAGATTTCGGAAGATTTTTGAAGAAATGCTAAAGTTTATGCTAAAGTTTGACTATCTCATTAGAGTGAGTTGGTCAGTCTATGTCGTTGCCAAGCCCCACATATATGTGATAATCCTCTTAAATGAAATAAAGGAAAGCCAATAAGTTGTGTAGAATGAGATGCATTGACTTAATATCTGCGTGAAAAGTTATAATATAATGCGTAGAAAATGATAGGAAACACTCCAAAGAAATGGAGGAACGATTTCTTTTTTAAATTTATTGTCCACAAACAGATGGTAAAAATGAGAAGAATGCCAACCACGTGCAATGGAGATTCTATTTGATTGTTAAATGTTCACCAAGTTAAGTTGAAGAAGAATTTTACGAGACCACAATTCTATATTTGTGGTGAAGAAACACGTGCACGATTTTAGCTTAGTAAGATGTTTTTGTAGAAAAGTGGATGTAACAACCATTGAGGAAAAATGGAGAAAAGGGAAATTGGGATGGTTTTGGCACATATAATATATACCAGCAAATGCATAAAATGGAAGGTTGAGCATACTGAAATGGAAAGAATCACATGCACAGGATGATGTTCGAAATGTAATAAAAAGGGATTTAGTGGCACTAGATCGTTTGGACAATAGGATCCTAGACCATGAATCTCAGATCAACTATGTCAGCATTGAGCTTAGTTGTGCTGGCTTGATCATCTAGGTTTTGTTATGTAACATGCGCTTGTTCTTGGGAAACAAATCATGAACATTTTCTTGCCAAACAAAGTCACTGTTGATGTAACATTGTTATTTTGCCAACAGCACAGAGCTTCCAGTTGTGTTTTTGAAATTTCCATCAGAACGTTTAGTGGAGTTCTGATATCAGTTGAGGTATTCTAACATCATTATTGAAATCTAGACCAAACACATCTCTTATTGTGGAACTTCAAAATAAAACTGCTCACGTAGTGGCCAATCATTCCAGTGACCACTGTATTACAATACCTACTTTACAGGCAATTTGCCACTTGACCTCAAATCTTGGGATCAGAGGTACATTTTAAGGCTTAGATTTATTCTTTTTTCTTATATTCTTATCATAATAATTTTTCTCGTTGTTATCAACATGTCAGCTATTTTGGGACCGATAAAATGTTCGACTTGTGGTGCTTTTGCTAAATAGTGACATTTTGGTTGCTTTGTGATTCCTGCAGAATATGCTCTTCGCACCAGAAAGGCAACACCAGGGCAGCAATGTCTCGAAGCTAGGCAATAATATGCTATTGGAGGTAACTTTTGGCTTTCCTACTCATGCATTTACCCACAGGATCAGTGACTTGTTGGTTTTTATCTGGTCTTGTTGTTTTTTATCTGGTTAATACTTATTTGAGATTTCAACTGCATTGCATGCACTCCCTATTGAAATTTATTCCCTGTAAATGCGAATGGTGTATCTTATTTATCATTAAATGGAAAATGGAAGCCTCACTTTATTCTGTACAAAACGTGCTCTTAGCAGTGCTATTGATATTTGAATGGTTTTGCAAAACAAAGACATGGAAGTGGCCATGTTTGTCCTACAACTTTTGCAGTACAGTTATTAGGCAAACAATGAATCGTGTACTGTGAAGCATTGAAAGTGCAACACATCTGACACATAGATATGCCAGAATCTCTTAGACAGCAAATTCTGCTTCTTGTAGAGTTCACTTTTCTGAATAGCTCATTTTCTTTCTGGCTGATGTGGACGGATAATTGTTGGTTGAAAGAACAACAATATGAAGAGCATTTAGTAGGATCTTTAAATTACAAGCATACTGATTCTTGGATAATTAAAGAGCTTATATATATATATATATATGAGGTCTTTCCTATGTTATGCCATGCAAACATTTTATTTGCGTGACTAATATCCTTTTATATTTATACACATGTTGCTATATTTTAATTTAATCATTAATCTTCTTTTGACGTCCTCTTTTTTGAAATAAATGTTCTATTTATAGCTGTAAAAATTTAGTGAGGTTGGTGACTGTAAATAATATTACTGGTACTGGTTAAATGATCACATCAACTCTTGGTTCCTGATATCTTGCTTGTGAACATAACCGTTTAATAATAATCAAGTGCAAACTCTTCTTGTTGAGATTTGGCTGTTGTGTTTTCAATCCCTCTATGCTCTCAGTTCAGATCTTTCTGCCGTGGACTGTACCTGATAGAAGTAATATGGGGAAAAAGCTTTAAATGCAGAAGATATTGAGGTAGAGTAACATAAAAAATGTGAATTCAGAGGAACATAAATGGTAACTTTTCTTAATGAGATTTCCTTTCACTTCATTCAAAACTAAAGAAACAGGACTTGTCATGGTGAGAAATGAATACCTTGTTTATAAAATTTACTATGTTACATTCCTTTTAGGGCTACCAGTTTGTGCCTATAATTAATACTTTTCTTTTGGCAACTTTTTGACAAAAATTTCAACTTGCTCCTGCAGCGTTCTTGTTACACTTGCAGTATATTGGAAAATAGGAGAATTTGATAGTTATCTATTTACACTGCGGTTAAGGCATCTTCCCATTTGATGTAAGGGCCTTTTAGCTTATAACTGCAAATTGTCATCATTGTCATGAGAAAGGTATAGCCTTTTGAAATATTCTTTGGCCAGGTGCAAGTATTGCCAAAGGATCATAGGCAGATTTTCTTTGGACGAAAACCTCCCATTGTGGGCCAAAGTGGGCTTTCCACTCTTCCTGTGTACGGTAGTGGGGCAAATATTGCTTTACACCAAGACGTGCTGTGTCACAAAATTCTAGAATTCGCCTGTTCTGAGTTAGGATATGTTCTAGACCATCAGTTCCAGTGGAAGAGGGAACGGCAGAGGAAAGAAATGCCACTAGGTAGAAAATATCTTCCTCTGGAATAACAACAGAAGTTCTATTGTCCCACCTGAAATTGGAATCAATGAATTGATCAGTCAACAGAAACTACAAGAATTTACAGAAACAAAATGCAGCCTTCTTTTGTAGAACAGTTACTTTGATTTATGAACTGGGTAAATGAGAATGGGCCCATTGCTGGTGTCTGTAAGTATATTGCCAAAGACTTCTTCAGCAAAGTTGTGTATTTTGCTTTTGGGTACAAGAAGATTTAGCCATGGATGCGGAACTTCCCACAAGCCTTTGGACCGTAGTTTAACCTCAGACACATGAACCCTATCTAAGAATTCTATATATGGAACTTCTGATAAAAAAAGTGTCGAAGAGATATATCTTAACTGAGACAACAAGTTCATCATTTCCTGCATGGTAAAACACAAACAAGTTAATGTCGTTTTTTTTATCTTTTATTTATATATTATATCTTTATCAATTTAGTTGAAAATAACTAGATGGTGGGCCATTGCACATTTGCACCAACCTCATTTAGTACGTCTGTCTTATCTATTTTGTAGTATTTGGCCAATTCTAAGCAAAATAGAGTTCTTCCATCTGATTCAAACTGGCTAGCTTGTACTGGATCTTGAGGATTAAAGGATGACCTCCAGTTATTTAAAAGACCAGTCCTGTTCATTATCACAAATCCTTCAATGTAGTCAAAGGTGTTTTCAGCTGAGATTAAGCGCTCCTGGTCCCTGGCAAATGTGTTGAAGTCTGAGTAGAGAACTCTAATCCATTTTACCTGTCCAAAATACAGATTTCTGTCATTAGAAATGATACTTTCATTCATAACAAGAGCTCTGATTTTCTTCTTCTTTTTGTTCTGATTTATGGTGTTTTTACCATATCAGGTGCTGGCTCTAGTGATATTCTTGCCCTTGTTATGATTCCAAACTGTCCAAGTCCTCCAAGAACGCTGTGGAATAGGTCACTATTCTGCTTTTCCGAGCAATCTACTACATCTCCTTTCCCTGCAATTAATTCATCGTAAGAATTTATGCCAGACTCAGGAAATTTGTGTGCTTTTATTATATACATATGCATGTACACACACACACACACACATATATATATATACACACACACACGCGCGCGCATATTCTATTTATTGAAATCAAATCACGGAAAATGGCAGATATAAATTTTAATGGAACCAAGGTTGAGTACCACTTGCATGGTAGGAAATCTGCCAATGTCATGATCATTTGTCCACTTGACCATGGTCTCATTATTCATGATGCCAGTCACAATTACATTATATGAGTATGCACATATTATCAATGCTTGAGATACCAAAAATTTTTTTAGAATATTTATAACTAACCTGTTATAACTTCCAGCTGATGGACATTACTTATCTGAGGGCCATGCCGAAATGCCTGTCCACTAACTCCAGCATTGGACAAGGTGCCACCAACAGTTAAATGCAGGTAGTCTGTCCACGATTTTGGTGCTAACCCATCTTTCAGGCTTTGACGCAGGATATTTATCCATAACTCGCCACCGGGAACATCCACGTAGGGATTTTTACCAGCGTGAACTTGCATTTTAGGGCCCTGGAGAGATTCCATGTTGATAACAACACCTCGGTGGGCTTGTGCCTGACCCTGGAGTGAGTGGCCATGACCTCTAGCTGCAACTGTGAGGTCTGAATGAGGACCCATCTGCCAAATATGTTTGATTGTACTGGCAATATCAGAAACTGACCTCGGATTTAGTACTGCAAAAGGAAGCAGCTGAATCCTTTTGCCAAAGTCTTTAGCTGCGTGGTGAACGTCATCAAAGGCAAAATGTCCATCAATAGGAAGTGTTTTCAATGAAGAAGGATTGCTGGAAAAACACAGGTTTATTTTTATAGCCATGCAGCTTAGGAGCAAGATCATGAAGCTTCGTAGGAAAAGCATGTTATTTGGTTTATGGAAGCTCAAGGGTTGGCAGCTCATCTTTCAGTTGGAAAGCTGAGGGCAAAACGTGTCTGTTTGTTTAGGTTGGTATTAGTTGTTTCTTTGTGAGCAAAAAGGCAAAGCACAAAAGAAAAGGTGTGGAAGAGCAAAGGAAATGAAGGGTTGAGGAGAGAATTTAAAGGTGAAGATTATGAGGTGGCTGAGTCAACCAATATTCAGTTGTGAGAATCCGTATGAAGACTGCCTACTTGGGTCGAAGAGTTTTAGGATTTTTTACCTTCGGCTTCTGCCTTTTGGTTTATTTTTAAGAGAAAGAGAAGCCAGCGATCACCCGCACATATACCAAGTTGAATAGGAAAAAGTCGCAAGAAAGAAAGATTTGTGAAATCTTTTTTAACACTTTTTTCCAACAGTTGCAACCACATTTTAGGACCTTTTCTACACCAAAGACAAACATGTCTCGAAAGATTTTATCCTCAGCTATGTTAAGGATACTTCTCCTATTTTAGAAAAAATTAAAAAAATAAGGTTGTAGATGGCTTTGTAGATGGCTTTGTAGAAGTAGGCGTATCTCTCTGCCTCCAGTGTCTGTCAGCTACGCCCATACCATACTCAAGGCTCACACACTTAAATGATGATAAATATTGTTCTTATTGAATCTATAGCTGTCGGAATATGAGCATCGCGTATCTACTTTGAGATCAGATGAGAGGGACTTTGGGGCCTAATCTTTTGATTTATTTGACACACAGAATGCCTGTGGGGTCCTGATGGGTCCATGCTGCATGTGAAATTCAAATACCTGTGTGCTTTATGGGGGTGAAGGGTTATGATTGGCTATGTTGGGACCCTTTCTTTGTTTTAGGGTAAGAAGTTGGAGCAGGCGTGGAGATGGGGATGACAGCTTGGAGGAAGCACTGAAAGACCTCTCTTCGCTGATAAATTTGTTTAGAAGCCTTAATTAGTTCCCAGCAATTGGACAAATCTTTATGATTCTCATGTTTATATGTTCCTTTAGTGCAATTATTGTCTTTTAACCTTTTATAACAAGTTGCTCTAAGTCCGAGATTTGCAGCTCCAAAAGGAAGCATCTTTCCACTTCCCCTAGCATTGGTGAATGCATGTCATTTGATTCTGCAGTGGAAGAAAGTGGGAGTATAGGGCAACCAAATGGTGAATGGGGATGATTTTCAAAAGGGTATGAACAATACTCGAACATATCACAATATTCCTCTTTTTTTTTTTTTTTTTTTTTTTAAATGTCAGAAACAAACTTGGATAGTATTCATTAGATTTGGATTTGTAGGTGAAGGGATAACTTGTAAGTTTGGTCTGTATCTTTTACATAATCACATTTAGATACTATATTTTATCAAATCAAGTGATATTCTTTTGGCGGTGTATTGGAACATTGCATCCTTTTATATTATAGAGAAAAAGCTCACCAAAATCTCCATGACCATGAGGAGAACAGTTCCCCCTTCATTTAGCTAAGAATAAGATGCTCCTTTTGACTGCTAGAGGTTATTATTTACGTAAAGCAAACAGAACTCAAAAATGTTACAAGCAAAACTAAATTTTGTTAAATGGAAAATGACACAACAACAACGATACGATACGATACGAGGAGGAAAACAACAATGACAGAGACTATTATTGTATTGACCAAATCATCCACTAACCAGTTTATTACTACTTTGAGCTTCCATGAAGAACAAGTGTATTTTTAACAAAAGGGTATTCATGTGTGTGTGCGCATGTATATATAAATAAAGCTTTAATTTTTTTTTTCTTTTTTCCCTCTTTTAAATGGGATTATAATATCACAAAAAGAAGAAAGATTCGTGTTGTTTTGCAGTGGATATTGCACTCAAACCTCTCTAATTATGAAATGTAGTGTGAATGTAAGAAGTTGTTTCAACATTGTCCTTTCTACTTTACTATTATTATTTATATGATGGTGGTAAAAGACCTAATCTTAATGACATGCATTATTTATTTATTTAGTTATAGAATAAGAACCGACTAGTACTAGTAGAGAAGTTTGAAAAAAAATAGGAACATAATTAACAGAGCAATGATTAAATGTTCAAACCCAGATAATACATACATCCATATAATGGAAAGCACACACACCAAGCTAAGGCCTAAGAGCAAGGGTCCTCCAATGTTGCTTTTATGCTTCATCTGTGGAGTGCAAATTGCAAAAGCTACTTTATTTCTTGAATTCTAATTTTCTTTTTTCTCATGGAACATTTGTCATGTAAGAATCAGGGGGGCGGCTGAGGTGGCTCCCATGCCACTTTCCATGGTCACGCCCTCTCCCTCTCCCTCTCCTCTTCATTCACTATTATTGATTGGCTAACTCAAGATTGAGGATTAGCCAATAATCATCCGGCAACTGGGTAATTTGCCATTAGGCACAAGATGGTGGGATAGGTACAAAACCAAGTCATAAATACAGTGTTCCACATCATTTTGTAAAAGAAGAAACATCAAAATAATTTCAGCATTTTAACCTTATTAGCTTTATATCATCAAAGCAATAAGGAAGGATCGTTAAAGTTCATCAAATAGTTCATTTACTAAAGTTGGTTCTATACATGTTGTCATCATCTTTAATTCCAATCAATTAAAATGCGACGTTTATACTCGTTATTATTATTATTATTATTTTTTGGTTTTATTTACATAACTGACTTGGTAAAATCATATCTATTAATACTTTTTTTTTTAGGTGTATCTGTCCATAAGTAAAGCGAAGTTGTTCTCATATAATCATTCTAACATATCTAATGATCAAGGGATACAAATTCAGTACTATTAGCTAACCCCACTTTTTTTATTCCACGTTAATCCATGTCTCCTTGTCTGAATTCGATCCCCTTGTAAGACAGAATAACATCTATTCATGTTTGTCGTTTTTCAGGTTTATATCTGAACCAGGCTAAAACCCTCCATGAATGAACATATTAAACAAAACAAAATCTACCATGCGATGCATATATATTGTGTAAGGTTTCATACGCCAAAACTGAGAAGATATATTTTGTACCACTCCATTGTATTTTGTATGTGTTTCTTATCTATCTTTGTGAGTGACAGATGACAGAATATCGATATGATATGAGAATTAATTTGACTACAACATCTATCTTCCTCACAGTCATAGGTAACATGATGTTCATTCATATGCATGTTGTTGTTATTGTTTTTTTTTCTAACATTGTCCTTATATTAGAAATCGTGGGAGTGGGTGATTACAATGCTTTAATTCTAACTATAAGATGATAAATCATCTGTTCTAGTTCATTGTTATTATTATTGTTATTATTATGAATACATATATCTATAATTTTAGGCGCATCTACAGCATTCTGTACTTGTATGAATTTATCACTTTGCCACCTATATTTCTAATTTTGTCAAATTAACATCTTGACTTGTCTACAATCTATTACATAAATACATGAACTTGAATGAATTTATCATTTCATCCTCCATACTTACATAAATTTGTCATTTTACCACTATATTTATACTGACGTGTCATCCCACAATTTTGTCAACAGTGCAAACAGATATTTATATAATAACCTATAGACAAGTTAAGATGTTAATTTGGCAAAACTAGAAACACATAAGACAAAATAACAAATTCATACAAATACATACGTCTACGAGTATAATATGCCATAATTTTTATTAAAATTATTATTTTAATTTCACAAAAATCTTAGCCTATGCAAACTTTTATGTAAAGGGTAAACCCATTGATGAAGAAACCTAACTAATTAACTAATATATATAACAGTTGCAAGGGGCTTGGATGATAAATGCAACACAAAGTGATTCATACTCTTATCAAAAATAAATCTTTTTATGAATGATAATATTTTAATGAATTGCTTTCTCTAAAAGCTAGGAAAAAGTAATAATTTAGCAATGCTTTTGGTGTTCGTAAGTGAAGAGATGAACTGTCCAGCATTATAATTAATTATAGTTTATATATAAAATAATAAGAATAAGAAGAATGATAAAATTGTAATTAATTTGTATGGTAGCTAATAAACTTTGATCTCATCAAATTAATTCTTTGTGGACAGCAGACAATGATTTCCCTATAAATATTTTGGATATAGGCTTTTGCAGATTCTATCTGTACTTTTGTATCTGCATTCCTGCTTTCTTTTATCTCATTGTACTAACAAGAGCTGAAGGATACTGTTTTTGTTATTATTATTATTATTATTATTATTCCTGATTTTTCTTTTTGTTTTTGCATGTAGTTGGATTTTATGTACTAGTTAAAAGAAATTTGGATTTTATGAACAGTCAATGGTCTTATAATAAGCTACTGTTGGACGTTTCAACTACCATCCTAATACTAATACAAAAGTAAAGTGCATATTAATTAATTCTGTTTCTTTTTATCTGTTATTTTAAAAAATTTTATTTAAATTAAAAATTAATTAATTAATTTTAAATTTAAAAAAAATGACTAGATTAAAAATTTGTATTGAGCATTAATAATTTTAGACTGATAAATATAAGGATAAAATTGACAAAAAAATATTTAAATTTTATTGATTGTTTAAAAATAATAATTAAATGGAATTTTACATTTTCTCTAAAACGAATGAATAATTAATTAACTATTTATTATGCATGCTTATAGGTATATATACCTATTGATGAAGTCTTTTAATTATCCACTCCAGTGCATTGTTTTGTTGTTAAAATTGTGTTTTAACTCCTACAACTTTATGATTTTACTAATTCAAATTACTTGAACAAGTTAAAATATTTATAAAATTATAATAAATTAAAATCGTATTAATATTATGATTTTAAATGGTAATATATATATATATATATATAATAAAATCGTGCAACTTTATGTTTTTTTACTATTTTATTCAATTCTACTGTTTACAATTAGATATTATTACAGTTTTACACATACTATTTTTATTAAATATATAAATATATTTTAAATTTTTTTATATAAAATGCAAAATGGTAATCGGTTTGTAATCCAAATTTATAAAATTTTCCTAATTTCAGAGTTAAAACAGAACATTTTTAACAATTTTAATGTGGTTTTTACATCTCAAAATTCGATTGTACATAGATATAGATATATATGTACTTCAAAATCGAGAGAAAAGTTAGTCAAAAGGATAATGATTGTACTACAGTCAGCTGAATGCCTTCTTGTGCTTGACCTACCTAGCAATTATCCCAAAAATTTTTCTTTTCTTTATTTAACTTCAACCAAAAATAAATGGGCAACAATGATTAATATATTTTCTGTTTGGGTAACATTGAGTGGTTGATACCACTAAGTCTGACCACGCTTCATGAACCGTCGATTCATGGTTTCAAAGTTAGTAAAATTGGACTAAAATTAGAAATAGGGTCAATTTAAGGGTTGGTTGATTTGAACTAATTTGATTTGTTATAATTTTTTTATGATATAAAGTTGAAATAAAAATTTATTATGATATTTTAATAAATTACTTTTTAGTTAAACATAAAAAAGTATATTTTATTTTGACTAGTTAACTTAAAATAAATTAATTAGTTAATTATAGATAAAAAAATTTTAAAAAATAAAAATAAAATTATTTTATGTTAATTTTTATATAATATTGGTTGAAATAAAAAATTTTACAATATATATAATTTTAAAATATATATATATATAGCTTAAAAATATGTATATTATATATATTTTTTAAAAAAAATTAAAAGATTTGAATTAAAAATTAAATTATAAAAATAAATTAAAAATTATAATTGACTGTAATTTAAAATTAAAAAATTTAAAAAAAAATTATATATATATATTAAAAAAACCGGTTAGAAATCGGAATTAAAATCGAAATCGACAGTTTGAAACTGTCAGTTCACAATTCCATTTAGGAAGAAACTGATTTTGAACCAGTTTTTTCATAATTTCCGGCTGATTCAATCTCGATTTCAAATTTAATCAGTTTCAGTTCAATTTTAAGTATACCATTTCTAATTCTGGTTCAAAATCTGAACCGGTCGTAGCGAGTCCTAGTTACCACAACCACAAGCACAAAGGCTGAGATTGACACTGAGACAGAGAGAGACATAAGTAATGGAATCTTGAATTTGGGTAAAATTAACAAAAGAAAGTAACATGCAAATTAAGGTCTAGTGTTTTTCATATAAACCATGTGCTTATCATGAACCCTTTTTTTCCAGCTTTTGGTACTGACGTTATGCAATTCTTTTGGTATCATTATTATTTTTTTAAAAATATTCCGTATTCATATCTTGTAAAATCAACTAATTTGGATTTGATCCCGAAAAAATCTAGAAAGACGGTAAAAATTTACTACATATTTATGGTTCGAATTCAAAATATCTTATTAAGCTGAAAGAGAATTTCACCAATTCATTTATACTTTTTTAAATATTATTATTATTATTATTATTATTATTACACTCCCACATTTTAATACTTAAAACTATTAATATTTAAAATTTACTAAATTTTCATTTATTGAGTTGAATTCAGATAGAACCATAAAAATTATCTAACATTTTATTTCTCCAAATAAAAGCAGAATAAGCAATATACTATATTATCATAATACATAACATGTGTCATTTGTTGAAATGTTTCCCAGACCCTGATTTTGATCTTAACCACCAAAGCCACTTAATGAATTACTTTCAATCTCATGACAAGTATGTAACATGCATTTAAGTCAACACAGCACAACACAATATCCGTTCTATAATGTATCAACTCTCTCTTTCTCCATCTCTTCTTTTTACATGTAAATGTTTATATGATGTTATGTGAATCTTTTGCGTAAAATCTCTTCCTCTACTTCATATCTTCATTTTGTTTTGTTTTTGACACGTTTACCTTTGAAAATGACCAACAAAAGATATTTCACTCCTAATGCTGCTTTGATCATTCATTACCTCAACTATCAAACTAAATATATATATATATAATAGAGGCAAATTTAAGGCAAAAAGTCTATGAGTGGAAATTACAAAAGCCATAAAAGTATTTCTTTAGATAGTGCCGTATCCCTTTCTTATCCCTAGATATACTTCCTAATAGCTAGTTTCCTGAATAAAGGTTATGAATGCGTGTGGGGATAATAATTAGGCAAATTCAAATTTTATATATAAGAAAAATAGATGTTAACGAGAGTTTTATTTATTTTATAGATTCTTCTGTTTTGATGTTGATATTATAATTTTATGCTATATTTTATTTTACTATTAAATTTTTTAATTTTTTTTATCTTAAAAATTTTATTTTTGTTTCATTTTCAAGTACATCTAATATATCTAATCAAATTTATCATACATGAGAATTAGAATAAATATATATGTAAGCATTTTATTAAACGTCTAATCACCTTTTGAGCTCCATAAAATAAATTTTACTAAAATTTTATTTTATGGGACTTATAAGTAAATTTTATTTTTTAAGGCCAATAAAATAATTAAATTGTTTAATGTAATACTTACAAGGTAAATATACTAAAAATATATTTATTCTGACCGTCACATATATTAAATTTAATCGAATATATTCAAAGTACTTCAACTTAAAATAAAAACAAAATTGAAAAAAAAAATAAAATTTTGATACCAAAATGAAATATAATTCAAAATTATGGTATCAATGATGTTACAAACCCAAAGAAAAAAATATACATTGATTTCAACTCTACGTATAGTTTGAAAAACAAATTCAATTATAAATATCGCTAAATTTAATTGTATAAATTACTTCCATGAACAATATCATGGTTCAAATGCCCAAAAAAATGGAATTCTTTTAATTAAGTTTCAAATTCAAATCTTAAACATGGATGAGAACTTGTTTTTCGGAACTTTTTAGCTGAAATCCTGTAAGTGGTCAACAAAAGATAACGTGAGAAATGAAGAGGATTCCACAAACCTTTCAATACCTAAATCAGAGTATATAGAGAAAAATATATCAATCATAATATAAGAAAATAAAATAAATGAGAATAAGAGATATGAAATCTTATTTGTAGTGATAGTGATATTCAAACCTAAAATGAGTAGAATTATCTTTAATTAGAAATCCTAAATTAATTGGGAGAGTATTTCTTTTTTTTAGAGTCTTTTGTTTCAGGGATCTTTTTTTGAATGTTATTGGTTGTTTTTCCTTTTCGAGTAACTTGTATAAGAAATAAAGAACTTAATTAAACAAGAATATATATATATATATTTATATATATAGTATCAATGGAGAATTGTATTCTTTTTATGGATTCATTAGATTCGATTTCTAAATAGTTGAAACTCTTATAATTACCAGATAGTAGGACATCAGATAAAAAAATAAAAAAATATGTACATAATATACATTGATTTCAATATACAATTTCAACTCTATGTATGCTTGATGTATAGTTTGAAAAAACAAAGCCAATTATAAATGTCCTAAATTTAATTGTATAATATACTTCCATTGGTGAACAAGATGATTTATACGTATATATATATGAATCTGTTGATCAAGAAATGAGGAAACCAGCAGCCCATGATAAGTTTTGTACAAGCAACAAAAATCTAGACGGGTCAATGCACTCAATTGGGTTGGATGAAGATTGATCGAAATTAAGCACAAAAAGAAACAAATAAATAATTAACACTTTGAGACAATCAATTGTTGATGATTAGGACTTGACATAAACATGCGGATGACTAAATCACCATGAAGCATTGAAAGGGTGTCCAGTCCAATAGATACAACATGCACTAAGAACCCTTTCAAATGAACCTTTGAATTGAATATGTCATTTTCTTAGAACAATTATTAAAAACACATGTCACTTTCCAAAAATATATTAATATAAACACAGAAGAGAATGACTCCCACAAGTCTCAAATTGAAGACAAACGTTATTTATTTGTCCTAAACTATAAACAACTATGTAGAGGAGGAATGTTCTCATGTTGAATAATTGCATTCATATTAATGTTTGCTTGAATGACTTCCAATTTATCTATTAATTAATGTTTTCTCTGAGCCATCGAAAAGTCTTCTTCACATGTTAATTTATATATATGTTATAAATATTGTCGGCCGCAGAATCCTGGTTTTGGACATACAGGTGGTTCATGAACATTGGTTAGGCCTAAATCCAATGACCAATGTTGGGAATCATTAACAAGGAATTGAATACAGCAACTATGTGTGGCGTTAGATATCAGACATTTTCACTTTCATCATTGTTAGTGGAAAGACTACTACTACTAGGGCACTCTAGAAATTAAAATATTTTTATGATATTGAAACTACTTAATTCAGTGCAGAGATTTTACAAAACTTTATTATATATATATATATATATATATATGGATGAGAATGGCATATATAAAAAGACGAAATTCCATTATTGCTTTATATCTTCTGTGTGCGATTCTTGAACCCTCTTGTCAAACGAATTAATAAAGAAAAGATGGCTTCTTTGCTATATACCTCCTACTTTAAAAGAAAAACGTGCATGTACGTGATCTTGTTTAACCATTTTCAGCAATCTATATATGCAAATATGAACAGCCTAGCTATATATAAGAAGCTAAGAAGCCTTTCTTGTCATTTGATTCCATTTACAGTCAGATTCAACTAAGGTTAGTTACAGAAGGAACAGAGAGAATATGAGAAAGAATCTTATGATGCCATTCTTTGCAATCTTTGAATTGCATGTCTACGTTGATGCTTAATGAAATTGACAACTGTGTTTGTGTACAGAGAAATTTTTATTTTCACTCAGTAGTATTGTCACCTCATAAATACATTCAATGATTGATACATGTTTATCTGTTGAACATGTGTTAATCTTCTAGTATTGAAGTATAAAATATTCAAACTATATATGTATCAATCCACTATTATGATGGTGTATACGTGGCAATGGATGTCGGCACAAAATCTCCTGCAAAAGCGTTTTGTTTCAGGATGTGGCATGCATGTTTCTTTTTGTGAAAAGAAATGGTTTTTGCTTTCTGGACATAAGGCTCGAATCGCATCAGCCAAACCTACAACGGGTCGTTTCTTAGCCTTTGAACCTGCAACTCCCAACCCAGCCTGGCCTTGTTCACCTCTTCTCTACGTTGGCTTTTCAGGACTTGTATCTTCAAAATGGAGGCCTTGTTCACCAATTCTGCTACTTTATGCCTCATTGGCTTTTCAGGACTTGTATCTTCAAAATTGGACTTGTATCTTCAAAATGGAGGCCCTTGTTTAACTCAAGTGGGCGCCATTCTGAACACCTTCAAAGCCCTCGTCCTCTTGTCAGAAATCTACATTCCTTGAAATATCCTCTGTAGTGTAATTTGTACTCTAAATTCCTGGTATTTATGTAATTTTAATTAATTTAGTTCGACTCAAATATATAGAATCATAAATACATGCAATTTCATACATTACTACTTAACTCAAAATGTTATGAAACAAAACAATCTAACAATCTCCTATCAACTAATTCCAACGTTGTTGGGTAAAGTAACCATAATATTTAGCTAGCTTCTTTGTTACCAAAAATCATAATAATAGTAACTTCCTAGAAATTTATTTTAATCTTTGAAATATTGATAAAAATGCTCTAGTATACTAATTGTTTGCAATTTTAACACAATATGGTCAAAATTAAAAGAAAATAAATGCACATGTGAGCAGTCCTAACCATATTCAAAGCCTTCATCCTGACAAATGTTCTCCAAAGCAAGGATAATAGATATAGCTACAGTGTTTTGTATGCTCTGATCAAGCAATTTGATTCTTTCACTCAAACAGAACTGAAAGTCATAATATAATGAAGTAAGTTATACGTTAATTTAGTGGTCTTGAGGGGGCTTGTTAAAGAATTGAAAAAAAAAAAAAGGGATTATTTAGCAGCCCAACTACTTTCCCATTAAATTTATACACATAAAACTACAAAACTAATTTATCCTTTTTAAGGAACATATCTCATCTGAAGGAACTATGTTGATCCCATGTTCGCAATGAGCATTCAGAATTAAAGCTGAGATCTTTCAAGGTCTGGTTAGATTTTAGAGGACCTGGCAGGTTCTTCAAGCTTGGAGATCTTTGTTGGTGAGAACTAGGCCTTCCAAACTTGCCGCTGCTATTATTGGTCACCTCAGTTGCAGTAGATGATAACAACAACTTATTCTTACATGGCGAATAGCTATCAGAATATGCATCAAAACTTCCTGGCCTTAGCTTTGGGGAGCTCAAGGACCTTGCTTTCGCCTTGGCAGATTCTGTTGAAGCCATGTAAGTTGGAATTACTGGAGACCTGGAGAAAGCATTGTCTTCCCCTAGTGAGCATTGTTTCCTGTGAAATGATCTTCTCGGAGCAGCAGCCACCGGAGAATCTAATCCTTCCATGTTAGACTGTCTCTGTAAGCCTCTCAGCTTAAGCTGTTTCCCTCTGTACTCCACTCTTGGCTTTGGTGTTGAGGTCAAAACTGTATCCAAATCTTCTAGTTCTTTACTTTTAGACACTTGAGTATCTACCCATTGCTCTAACCAGTACCTCCACCTTCCATTGGCCTTGTTCCTCTCAGTTTCTGCTGAATTCTGATTTTTTTTCCCCCATTAAACTACACTCTGAGAAAATGCTCTTCTACTAAATGAAGGGAAAATTTAGGGAATCCAATCTTACCCGGTGACTGAACGCGTATTCTCTTATCCTTTCTCTCTTGATCGCAGCCTCTTTCTTGCTAAGAAACAAGGCTTGTGCCTCCTCCTTTGTCAAGATACTTCCATCCCATCTTCTTTGACTGTTTGTGTCCATCTGAAAAGAAGAAAACCTCAGTTAAACTAAGCACTTGTCACTTCACCTTTGGCCCCATATAGAATTGAAAATGTTACACCTACCTTTATTATCTTGTCACTCAAATGTTGAAACTGTTTACTTTCATCGCAGTAACAAGTTTCTTCCGCCATTTGCATTCTCTTGGCACACACCTTTGACTGGATATTTACAATGGACTGCAAGCATTTTAATGTATTCATTGCCTGGCGTCTCACGTTTCGCCCTCGAATGATTGCCTGAAGCTTTACTATCCCTTTCAGTGCATTCAAAGCTTTCCTTGCCTGCAATGCTCCAACATTTCAAATAAACTGAGGACATTCAAGTTCTTGAATCGCTGATTCTCTATGCAAAACTATTTTATTAGAAACCTATTCATAAAGAAGTTGTGGACAGCTAAAATATTAGGAGCTTGAGCTGCAAAACTCACAAGATAACCCCGAAAGGCGGTTTGAATTTTAATGGCAGCAGTTTCTTGGATTCTTTTCTCACATTCACTGCTAGATTCAAGTGTATCAGCCGCTTGTATTTTGATGGCTGAATTTTCTTCTTTCGTTTCCTTATGGCATTGATGGCTAGAATGAGGGACGCCCGTTAGCAAAACAACTTCAGCTGCCGCATGAGCGGCAGCTACAGCTGCTTCAGCAGCAGCAGCAGTGGCAAGTGCAACATTTAGTGCACGTTTGCTCTGCTGCTCCTCTGCCTCACTTAGTGCTGTTGTTGCTCTTTCTCTCGGCGGTGATGGTGCTGAAAGGGAAGGTAGCCTGCTTTTCACTTTCATCCTTCCAAAGAAAACCCATTTTCTTCTTTTGTCCTTCTGGTAAATGATTGTTTATTATACTATTAAATCTAATAATTTGATAGATTTTATTTTAGATGCTTACAAAAGAGAAAAATAACTGTGTATGCACACCTACCTTTTCTTGATTTGACTGTTCGTCTGGAACAAAAAATTTCCTCACTAGATTGAACCAGCTCCTCTTCTTAGCCATTGAAGCACCAAAACTAAACATAATGTAATTAGATCATCAATGAACAAACAGCATTTTAATCTTTTGTATCTGTAACTAATCTGCAATCCAAGAAAGTACTTTTCAAGGACAGATCGCAAGAAGACACTACTGAAGCTTTTAGCAAAATACTAACATGCCAATTTAATTTAACTTAATGTACATATTGCAAAGAAGTACAAAAAAATGGCAAGTGAAATACTAAATGCGATGCAGATTGTACACAGAATATATTGCTTACCCATCCTCCTGAAATCCTGTGAGTGAGTAAATGAAAGAAACAAGACTGCTTGAAGAGATACTATTTCTGGGAATTTGAGGTACTACTTTTGTAGAACTAAGAAAGAGTTGACTTGAATTTAGATCAAGAAATGTGATATGGTAAGTGAGTTGTACCAGAGATGAGTGAGGATAAACTCATCACAATATGGTAAATTCAGGAGAAGTGGAGTGAGTGAGAATGTTGATGACGGGCATGTTTGTATATTTATGCAATAATTCATGTTTCTGATGATGAAATTCATCTGTTCATAGCTGTGGGCTTTTGTGCAAGAACTGTCAAGGAAAAGGTAGAAGCAAATTTTATTCATGGAGTGGAGGTAGGCTCAGAGTCCTCCTGTCTTTCTATGAATAATGAGAAGTCTATTTAAGCGTTAATGGGACCACCCATCTGTTTCCAACTCTAATATTTCTCAACTGCAGCAGACATCTTCAAATGTTTGCTGGGGTTGAAATTCTTGAACTACCCTTTTCTTATTATTTGCTAATTAGTGGGATGTAATTACTAATTACTTGAAAGGGAAGATTAGGACAAAACATCGATGCTAATACACAAAGAAGTGGCCAAGGTTTAATAATATAAGTTAGCTATGTTTAGTAAAATCTAGGTACTCACTGAAGGGTGTAAAATGCAAGAAGAGATGTGCTGCTGAGGAATGGCTGCAGAGACCAAAAGAAAAAAGAACAGAAAGAGAGAGAGGAAGTGGGTATTATTGAGGGAAGTGGGGAAGGTGTGAACGTGCAATAGTTGAGCATAATATGCAGAAAAACCAAAATAGGTTTTGGTTTCATTCAAGATGGAAAGCCAGCTGTTAAAGGGTCCCTATGGAATACAGGAGCTGTCATTATTCTTCTGCTCATCTTTTGTGGTAATAAAATAAAAGACAATACTATTCTCTTCTCCTCTCCCTCCGTAGCATCATAAACCACAACCTTAAGTGATCCATTTTTAGGTTTTTGGTGAGCTATCAACATTGAGTGGCCTTAAACTGGTGCATGTGAAGGTGTTAAATGCCATAAGTACTGTCTAGCTATCTATTTCTACTCCTAGCTTCGCTACAGTAAAATATAAACTCAACTACTATTAGCTTATGGCAATTCATAACATATAGAGAAAATGCAATCTTCTGCTATCAGCTTATATTGGCTTCTCCAAGTGCATGGGATGAGAGAATAGAATGCTGTATATAGCAATCATTACAGAATTGGAATAATTTGCATCATTTTTTGCACAAAAACAGTGTATAATTGCTTTGCTGGGCCTTGTGAACGCTCATGCAATAACACTGTTCAATTTCATAAGCACATGCAGATAAATAAAGCTGAAGGAATAGAATCGATTGGTTGGTACTTTTGAGTATACCTAGGTCCAGACCCCCCACATGAAAGACACTTCTCCCATGTGTTTAGTCTTCTTTCACATAAAGCAAATAGTGAATGATGAACTGAGATAGTGTGTACCTTAGCCAAGTATGTAATCAATTTTTTTTTCTGAAGCTGTATAAGGATAATTCCAATTACTACAACTGTTCTCTGATCCAATTTATAAGGCTGAAGGAAAAATTATTTGTCAGTCAGTTGTTTGTTTAGTTATTATTACTCTCAAAATCATGCAACAAACTTCATTTAAACTCACCACTAATTTAAACTACTCTGTCAAGCATTACTTCGAGAATTGCCTTCATGACTCAGATGAGCCAATTTCTTTATATTGGCCTGGGTTTCCTTTTGGGCCAAGTTGAGCTCATTTTAAAAGAAAATAAATGACCTAAAGGTTAGGCTTTCTGATGTTGAATAGCAAAATTAACTTCCTCTATGGAGCTACGTGAGCCCAACTTGATCCAATCTGAAAACATTGAAATTTCCAATAAAGGGTTTTGGGCAAAATTCAAAAAAAATAAAAATAATAATAAATAAAATAAAAATTGACAGGTTATTAGCAAGTTGGGAAATTTCCAATTTCTTTAGGGGAAATTTCATCCTATGGCCTAGTCAATGTATTTAATTTCATTCGTGGTTGGTGCTTTTTTTTCCTTTTATTATTATTTTTTTTTCACTTTCAATTATATTTTGTAATTGGTCTATTTTTGAAACTCTGGACATATGATCAACATTTCGCGAGTTCTCTCTTTTTTCATTTTTTTTTCATTTTTTCTATAATTTTTCGAAGATTGTGCTCACTTTATTTGTGGGGGTTTTTTGTATTGGTTGTTGTTTTTGTATTCCTTGGTATTGCCTCCATGGCTACTTTAGTGTAGTTTTATGTCATGACCCAAATCTGAGGTCATGACCTCCGCTAGAGAATATAAATTATTTCAAATGCGGAATCCGTAGTAAGCCTTAAAAGAAATAAAGCATGCAATAATAAAAATAAAATATGCACCATATAAAATCTCAAACCATAATAATAAAAATAACTTTCTGTCATATCATAAAATAAAATATACAATACAATATTCAGAGAAAAATATCTGAATTTACAATCAACATACAGTAAAACAAAATACAACTCACTACTGCAGTTTTCTAGAGTACAAATAAATTAAGTAAATAGTTTACACAAAAAAGTCAAGGATGAAGAAGTCCGGTGAATGGGTCTACTACTGAGGTCTGAGAAAGATGAATCTCCTATAAAAATATCTACTGAGGGGAGTCAGACCTTATTGAGTGATAATATATATACATGCATCTTCTAATGTCAAATGCAATCAATCATTCATATATAATAAATATATATACAAGCATTTCACACAAATGTTAAAATCACTTTATATAATAAATACTGAAAAATATTTGCTTATGACGATCAAATAGAACCCTATTTAATCACAACCTCAATTAACAATACCGCTCTAGCTATACAGACTCACTTAATTCCAAATTAATTCACTTATTCCATATGGACAATAAACTGGCCCCGAGACATTAAGTCAACTGAGCTCCAACAATCTGACTGTCAATGCGATTGGCCCCGAGTCACTAGGTCAACCAAGCTCCAGCAACCACAGTATCAATCATATCACATCTCAATCAATCAATCAAACCATATTTCCACAAGTGATTCCCACTCGACTCTAAATTTATCGCACCGGTATATACACGGTCATAGTGTTGCCCACTAGGTAGCACGTTCTATTGATATCCTTCATTTAAATTAAAACATTCATACGGGAACATAAATAATGTAGAATAACAGTCATAATGGAAAAATAAACTATATATATACTAGAAATATACCTAAAATAAACTAAGTATATTTTGAGTATGTATATGTCAAATAAATTCAAATCAAACATGAAATATATCAATAATATACTTAAAAATAATTTAAGTATAAATCAATAATATAACATGCATTTATTTCAAAATATACCAAAAACATACTAAAAATATACCTAAAATATACTTAAATATTTAATAAAATAATTATGAATAAATACAAATCAAAACATAAATATACACTAAAACATGCAACCTAAGTGCGATGTATATATAAAATAACAACTCACAAGTTTGCGCTCCTTGAAATTGGTTCAACGGGCTCGATTCACTAGGTCTCGGTCTCAACGCAACTAAATAATAAAATAATAACAGAATAAGAATAAAGTTAAATGAATATTCTAAGAATTTCTAAAAGAAAACTCTAACGGAGGATTGAAAAGTTAGACAGATACAAAATTTTAAAATTGACCAGATGTCACATTTTACAAAAATTCTATCGAAATTCGGTAGAACCTCCTCTGTAAAACGAACATTTCCATACTAAAAAGTAGAGTCAGTCCTGCAAGAAAAACACACTTCTAGAAACATAATATTCAACATCTTCGGTTGGGATCCCGAACTGCACAATTCCCAATCAAAGTCTATAATTTCACCAAAAATCAAATAATACAATAAATATATTAAAAAATCAATAAATCTGACAAATATCTTCAAAATATAGCACATTTAAACATTAGAACACTAAATACAATTAATTTCACAATAATTAAATAAAAATCCCAAAATAATAATATAATATTATTAAAAATCAAATTTCTCAATAATTCAATATAAATTAGTAAAAATTCACTTTATATATTCAAATAACTAAAATAGCCTAAATAAAATATTCAAAGTTATTAAAAGCCCATTTAATTACCAATTTAGTAAATAATATATTATTTAAAAATAATTTTTGAAAATTAGTATTAATTAGTTAAAAATAGTAAATAATTTATAAAAATAATTTTCTTAACTTAAATAATTCTAAAACCAACTAAAACATAATATTTAACTATAATTCTAACAAAATTACACAATTAGGATATTAAATCAAAATACACATAATATAACTAATATTCCTCAAAAATTATATAAAAATCATATAAATTCATTAAAATTATTATATCAACATATAATATACTAATATCATCTAAAAAACATATTTAACCAATAATCTCAACAAAAATACATATTTAACCTTATTATCCAATATTTACATAAACTAAAAATATTATTAAAAAATTACATAATATTCTCAAAAATTAATTTCTCAACACTAAAATTAATATCAACCTAATATAACACTGAATCAACCAATTTTATAATTTAATAAATTAATTTATGAAAATTAAATAAATAATAAAAAATTCACCAAAATTAAAATAAATTCCAAAAATTATATATATATATATATATATATATATCTCAAGCAACAAGGATCAATGTTTGTAAAGGGAGTTTGCATAAATCAACCAAAAATCAACTCAGAAAAATAAAAAACATAATAGGTCAAAATCGAAAAATCGAGAAAACTCACAAACAATCAGGTTTAAGCTCAAACGGAGATTAGAATTATCTAGACCGGACCTATAGGAGTTGACAAAAACTAAAAACGCTTGAAATGGTGGCTGGAAGAGGAAGAATGGCCAAAAAATGGAAGCTATTGTCGCTTTTTTTGCTATTGTCGGTGTTATAACCCTAATTTTTAAATTATTTTATTTTATAACGAAATATGCAGTGTTAATAAATTTTAAAAGTCAAATTTAATTATTTTAATATTTTGTGATTAATTACTATTATTTTATGTTTAATTGGATTTTCTATGTAAATATATTATTTTGGACATTTAACTTGCATGGTTTATATTTAATTTTTTGGATAGTATTATTATAGTAGTATTAATTTAATTTGCATTATTATTTCTATTATTGTTTTATCAAATTTCATTATTATTTTAATTTATTATTTTTATTAAATTACATTATTAGTATTATTATTATATATTATAATGTATGTGTGTATATTATAATATATGTGTGTGTGATTATTTGTGTGCTATATATATATTTGTGTGTGTGTATATATATATATATATTTTATTTGTGTGGTGTAGATTTAATGTTATATTGTATAATATTATAATATAAAGTTGTATTAAATTATATTATATAGTTTAATAATATATATACATATATACAAACATACAGAAATGTGAACATTAAACACAGTAAACAAACACATAAACGCAGAATACCTTCCCTCCCCCGCATTGTCCTAATCTAAGCTTGTTAGTGTGCCTTCCTTGCTTCCGGCCAGCCACCACCTTCTTCTCTAGCCTTCCCACCATTGCCTACACATCGGAACATCGCCAAAGTTGCAAAAATGGCAGCGACAACAAGTTGAAGTTCCTCGTTGTTTCTTCCTTTTCTAGCCACCATTCTTTGTGTTTCTGATGCTATTCGAACCCTTAAACTCTAATGAGTATGAATCTAGCTTCGGTTTAAGCTCAAAACATCCATTTCTTGAGTTTTTTTCAATTTTAGTTTTTGAGCTTTAGGGTTTTTTATTTTTTTTAGGATGATATTGATCGAATCTTGCAAAATTCCTTCACAAAAGTTGATCTTGGTAGTTTAATCTACATGTCTATATATTTTTTTTTTGAATTTTTGGAATTTATTTTAATTTTTGTGAATTTTTGAATATTTTATTATTATTTATTGAATTTTCATAAATTAATTTATTAAATTATAAATTTTGTATATTTGGTGTTATTATAAATTTTAATTAATTTTAGTGTTGAGATAATAATTTTTGTGATTTTTATGTAATTTTTATAAATATTTTTATATTATGTCAATATTAGAAAATTAGGTTAAAGTTTATTTTTTGTTGAAATTATTGTTTAATAATGTGTTTTAGTTGATATTAGTAATATATATGTTGACAAAATAATTTTTATGCATTTGTAGAATTTTTGAGTAATATTAGTATTATTATGGATATTTTGAATTATTAGGGTAATTGTGTAATTTTATATTAATTATAGTTAAATAATATGTTTTAATTGGTTTTATAATTATTTAGGGTATTAAAATGATTTTTAAAAATTATTTACTATTTTTAAATAATTAATACTAATTTTTGAAAATTATTTTCAAATACTATATTATATATTATTTTGGTAATAAAATGGATTTTTAGTAATTTTTAATATGTATTTAGACTATTTTAGTTATTTGAATATATAAAGTGAATTTTTAATAATTTATATTGAATTATCGAGAAATTGGATTTTTAATAATATTATATTATTATTTTGGAATTTTTACATAATTATTGAGAAAATAATTATTTTTAGTATTTTAATGTTAAATATGTTATATTTTGATATTTTGAGGATATTTATGGTATTTATTTATTTTTAGTATATTTATTATATTATATGGATTTTTTATGAATTGTAGACCTCGATTAGGGAATTGTGTAGTTCGAGATTTCAACCGAGAGTTGTGTAAACTATGTGATTTGAAGTGCGTTTTTATTGTAGGACCGACTTTACTTTTTAGTAGAGAGATATCACGGCCCAAAATCGGGGGCCATGACTAGCACTAAGGAACGAGAATTCTTTCGAATCCGGAACCGTAGCAAGCCTTGAAATAATGAAAACATACAATAACTAAAATAAAATAATTAAAAATACATCAGAATTTAAAACTCAATAATTATGATAAAAATAATCTCCACATATTATAAAATAAAATATTTTAGTACAACATTTAGAGACATGCCTCTCTGAATTAAAATCAACATATATAATACAGAGTACAACTTCCGACTAATATAAATACAACTACAACAGTTTTCTAAAGTACAATAATAAATAATTAAGTAGATAATTTACATAATAAAGTCGGGGCAGAAGAAATCCGACGGATAGGTCTACTGTTGAGGTCTGAATAAGAATACTCTCCTGTAAAAAAATCAACGGAGGGGAGTCAGACCTCACTGAGTGAATTGTTATAATATATATGCACGCAATACTAAATGTCAAATGCAAACAATCATATGTATATAATAAATATATATATATATATATATATATAGGTATATGCATACAGATACTAAAAATTACTTTATATATAATACTGAAAAACATCAGTTTATGAAGGATCAAATAAAACTCTAAATTATAGCAACCTCAAATATCAATAGAAAATACTTTAGCCATACTGACTCACTTAATTCCAAGTAAATTCACTCATTCCATTTGGACAGTAGACTAGCCCCGAGACACTAAGTCAACCGAGCTCCAGCAATTTAACTGTCAGTGCGATTGGCCTCGAGACACTTGGTCAACTGAGCTCCAGCAATCACACCCTCGATCACATCAATCTCAATTATATCAATCAAGTCATGATCCACAAATAGTTAGTAATTTAACTGCAATCTATCGCACCGGTATGTACTCGATTCTAATACTACCCACTAAGAAGCACGTTTTATCGATATCCTTCATTTAAAATAAACAATTCATACAAGAAAATAAATAATGTATAATATCATTCAAAATGACAAAATAAATCATACATATACCAGAAATATACTTAAAATAAACTAAGTATATTTCGGGTACGTATATATATCAAATAAATTCAAATCAATCATAAAATATACCAAAATAAACATTAATATATTAAAAACATGCTAAGTAAAAATCATTTAAAATAACATTCATTCATTTAGAATATACCTAAAATATACTAAAAATATACTTAAGATATATTGATCATTTAATAAAACAATTATGAATAATTATATATTTAAGACATGTATTTTCTAAAACATGTAATCTAAATGTGATGTATATATAAAATAACAACTCACAGGGATGAGCTCCATAAGATTGGTCTACTAGGTCTCAGTCTCAATGCAACTAAACAATAAAAATGATCATGAAATCAGAATACATCTAACTTAAACTTCTAGAAACTCAATCTAGAATTACTAAACACAGACAGATACAAAATTAGAATTAGACTCGGTGTCATGTTTTACGAGAATTCTACCAAAAATTCGGAAGAACCTACTCTGTAAAATGGACATCTCTCTACTAAAAAGTAGAGCGGTCTTGCAAGAAAAATACACTTCTAATTCCAAAATTCAAACAACCCTTGGTTGGGATTCCGAACTACAAAAATTCCCCAACCGAGATCCACAATACACCAAAAATTTAATAATACAGTAAAATGTATTAAAAATCAATAAATACCATAAATGCCCTCCAAATATCAAAATATAGCATATTTAACATTAAAACACCAAAAATAATTATTTTTCCAATAATTACTTAAAAACCCTAAATAATAATATAATATTATTAAAAATCTATTTTTCCAATAATTACACAAATATTAGTAAAAAATCATTTTATAAATCCAAATAATTTAATTATTTCAAATACATATTAAAAATTACTAAAAATCCATTTTATTACAAAAATAGTATATAATATATTATTTGAAAATAATTTTCCAAAATTAGTTTTAATTAGTAAATAGTTTGTAAAAATCATTTTTATACCTCAAATAATATTAAAACCAATTAAACATAGTGTTTAACTAAAATTATCACTAAATTACCAAATTAACTCTAATACTTAAATACACATAAAATACTAATAATACTAACAAATTCAATAAAAATTATATAAATACACAAAAATTATTTTCTTAACATATATCTCCATAATATCAACAAAAACATATAATTAACCAACTATTTCTAACAAAATATATATTTAACATATATTTTTAAAATTAACATAAACTAAAAATAATTATAAAAATTACACAAAAATCACAAAAATTATAAACTCAACTCTAAAATTAATAATAACTACTAATAGCACCAAAAATTACAATTTCATAATTTATATAATTAATTTAAAAAAATTAATAAAATAATAATAAAATATTTAAAAATTCATAAAAATCAAAATAATTTTCAAAAATCACAAAAAAATTCAGGGGAGTATCTTAAGCTAGGGGGAACAACTTTTATGAAGAAACTTTTCATAAATCAATAAAAAACACTCGAAAAAAAATCGAAACCCTAAATGGCCGAATCAAAGAAATCAAGAAACAACAAAAATGGAGGAGTTAGAGCTCAAAAAAATTCACCAGAGCTCTAGGAGTCGAACGGTACCATAAACGCGAAGAATGGTGGTTGGACAAAGGAGGGACGTCGGAAAGCTCAAATCTCAGCTTCTGTCAGTTACCGCCGATCTGCTTCTTGCCAGAGAGGAAGGAGGAGACGAGGAGGACGGCAGGAGGTGGCTGGACGACGGTTAAGCACTCCAACGATGGATGAACGACGTGATAGTGACGGAGATGGTGGGGGTTTGTGGGAAGAAGAAGAAGAAAAAGACTTTTCTTATTTTTTTAACATAATGTATATATATATATATATATACTAATCTACACATGTATATATATATATATATATCTATACACACATACATGCATTTACACACAATAAAGTAGTATACTAACCCTAATGCATGTATATATATGTGTGTGTAATAACACATATTATAATCATGCAAGAATAATAATAATAATAATAATAATAATAATAATAATAATAATAATAATAAACAATAGCATTGTTAAAAATAACCTTAGTACTTAAGTAGGATTATTAAAATAATTCTTAAAGTAATAAATTTACATAAATAAATCCCTAAAATAATAGGTTTAAAAATAATTATTCACAAAATACCAAAATAAATAAATATAAATTTCAAATTTATTAATGTTGCATATCCCATTTTTAAATAAAATAATTTAAAAACATGGGTCATTACAGTCTTCCCTCTTTATAGGAATTCATCCCCGAATTCAAGAAAAGAAAATTACAAGAATCAAGAAGGAAAGAGATACGAGTAAGAAGCTCGCATCTCAGCTTCAATCTCCCAAATATGTTCTTCTACGTTGTTGCTGCGCCACAATACCTTGACCATCAGAATCTGCTTCGAACGCAACTGCTGAACTTGATAGTCTACGATCACAATAGGTTCTTTGATGAACGTCAGGTCTTTATTCACTTTCACGCTATCGGGCTGCAACACATATGAAGGGTCTAAAATATACTTCCTCAACATCGAGATATAAAACACCAGATGCACTTGAGCCAAACTCTGAGGCAAAGCCAACTGATATGCAACAGTGCCAACTCTCTCCAAAATCTCGAACAGTCCTATATATCTAGGTGCTAGCTTACCCTTCCTGTTAAATCTCATAACACCCTTCATCAGAGACACCTTCAGAAACACAAAGTCTCCTACTTAGAACTCCACATCTCTGCATCTCGGATCTATATAGCTCTTTTGTCTGCTAACCGCGGTCTCTAATCTCCTCTTGATTACAACGACTTTCTCTATAGCATCTTGAACCATCTCAAGTCTAGTTAAAACTCTCTCTCTAATCACATTCCAACTTAGAGGGGATCTACACTTCCTTCTGTACAAAGCCTCATATGGTGCCATTCTAGTATTGTTATAGTAGCTATTATTATATGCAAACTTAACAAGTGGCAAATGATTATCCCAGCTACCTCATAAATTTAAAACACACATTCGCAACATATCTTCCAGTGTCTGGATCGTCCTCTCAGACTAACCATCTGTTTAAGGATGAAAAGCAATATTAAAATTCAACATAGTGCCCATCGCTTCCTGCAACTTTTGCCAAAAATGAGAGGTAAATATTGAACCTCTGTCTAACACAATAGATATAGGTACTCCATGAAGGCACACAATATGCTTCACATACAACTTTGCCAATCTAGCTACAAAATAAGTGGCTTTCATAGGCAAGAAATGTGTAGACTTGGTTAACCTATCCATAATCACCTAGATGGAATCGTGTCCATCCTTGGAATGAGGTAAACTAACCACAAAATCCATAGCAATCCTTTCTTACTTCCACTCAGGAATAGGAAGAGGTTGAAGCTTCCCAGAAGGCTTCTGATGTTCAGCTTTCACTTGTTGACACGTCAAACACTTAGCAACATAATCAACTAAATCCTTCTTCAGTCCATCCCACCAATACAAGTCTCCGATACTATGGTACATCTTAGTAACACCTGGATGTACACTGTAAGCTGTAGAATGTGCTTCCTTAAGGATCTCTTCTCTTAAATTATCCACATTAGAAACACACAATCTACCACAAATCCATAAAACAACATTATCATCAAGCGTGAAATCAGTGAACTTCCTTGCTCGAACATTCTCTGCAAGCTCTTCTAGAATAGAATCTCAACTTTGAGCTGCCTTAATCATATCTCTTAATACAGATCGCACCTTAAATTGAGCTAGCAGTCCACTTGATCAACTCACCTTCATCATCAGACCTTGATCCACTAACTGTTGTAACTCTTGGATCAACGGTCTTCACCAGGTTTACTCATATTCTTCATCAAAAATTTTAAAAGTCACCTCTTTACTCCGATAATCCACCATGGCATAGTGCTGAGATAACTAATCCATACCCAGAATAACATCGAATTCTATCACATTCAATAAAATCAAATCAGTGAACAATTCTCTACCTCCGATAAGAACTAGACAACTAAAAAGAACAATATCAGTGTCTAAAAAGTCACTTAGAGGAGTGGCGACAGACAAAGAAAAAACCATCCTAGAAGCTTGCCAATAAGACTTGAAAGCAAAAATAGGAGAAACAAATGAATGCGTGGCACCTAGATTAAACAGAGCGCATGCATCTAGGTAACAAACAAAAATAATACCTACCACGACTGCATTAGATGCCTGAGCATCCTGCTGAGTAAGATGGAAGACTCTAGCCTGACCTCGACCTCCCTACTAACTGCTAGAAGTCTGGCCAACACTTCTGGCACCTCCTCTGGTACCTCTACCATAACCTTGCTGAGGAACAATTTGAGTAGAACTCTGGTGCTGGGTTGGAGGCAACTAAAAAGGAACGGGTGCTGTGCTAGCAATCGACTACTGAGGGAATCACGGAATATGCGGCTGCTGATAACCAAAATAGGGACATGATATGACAAAATGTCCTGTCTGTCTGCATTTGAAACACGTCAGCGGTGCCATGTAACACGGCCCCTGATGGACTCTGTCATACGTCTGACAAACACTGGCAGCTGACCTAGAACTGTGACCACTGCTACTCGAAGCACCTGACCCAAGTCTAAATGGTCTACGCTGACCTTCACAGCCATGTCTACTGCTCCGGTGTACTCTCTGCTGCTGCCTCTGGCTTTGCTGGGTTGGGCCTCTCTGCTGACTACTCGAACTAATCTGAAAACTCGAGTGCGGAGTAGTCTAAAATCTACTTGACTAAATGCCCAACTGGTAATAATCAGGCATAGCTCCTTACCTGACTAGCCTCAGCTCAATCTCCTTAGCCAACTCTATCACTGACTTTAGAGTAAGGCCCGTTGTAGGCATACCAGTAAATTTAGAACCCAAACCAGTGACATAAGTGGTGACTGCGAAGTACTGATCTTGCATCAGGTCCTCTGCATATCTGTCAAATCAAAGAAGCTCTCTGGTATAGTCCTCAATAGATTTGTCACCTCAAGTAATGTTAGTCAGTCGAAGTCTATAGCTCATACATAGTGGCTCTGGGTAGAATCTCCTCATGAATCGCTCTCTAAACTGAGCCCAGGTCATTATCATCATGTATGGCTTAATCATTTGAATAAACTAGTCCATAGTTGGTCCCTCTACTGATAGCTCAACTATCATGATCCATTGATACTTGATGTGAGCAGTCCGAGTCCTCGTCTCGATTGCATGCAGAAAGTCTAGAGGGTCAAAAGTCCCATCAAAGGCGATCCTACCGACTTTGGCATAGAACAGGGCTACCTCAGGGTCAGACATACCCTGCTGATAGGCAAGCTAAAAAGGCGGTGCAATAGGAGGTACTGGAATATCCTCAAACTCAGGCTCTACAGGTTCCTCATCTTGTAGCTCTCTTTGCCTACGACGACCTACTGCTCCTTAAGGTCTACCTCTACCCCGACCTTTGCACCTAGCTGGCGGTTCAGGAGGTAAAACCTCATCTTGGAATGACTCATCATCCTCTGCCTCAACGATCGGTGGAGTGACACGCGCTCGCCTCCTCATTCTGAAAAGATAAACAAAAGGATTTAAACAAGACAAACAACTAATGGTAACACAAAAAACTAAATCAAGGAATATGTATTAAGATATACTCGAACCTAATTAACTGCAGTAGTTTCAAAAGAAAACACAACACTGAAAACTTAATGCCACAACTCAACAACTAAGGCCCTGATACAAAACTCTGCTCTGATACCAATTTTGTTACGACCCCCAAAACCAGGGGCCATGACTGGCTCTAGGGAATGGAAATTCTTTCAAATCTGGAACCCGTAGCAGACGACGGGTCATGGCCCCCGTTTGGGGTCATGATAGTTGGCGATGCTTCGACGTGTAGATGACAACGGGGAAGGAGGTGGTGGTTGGTTGGAGGCATGGGAGGCACACCGACAGGGGAAGAATCGAGTTACAGCGGAGAAGATGAAGTTTTACAGTGTTTTTTGTTCTTGTTCTGCGGTTTTTCTTGCATATATTATATATATATATAAT